>JASDQU010241605.1:67934-87748 GCA_032191745.1 Picea mariana
TGTGAAGGGCCTTGTGCCAGGCTGGATAAATTCCCCAACTTCTACCAACCTGGCATTCAGTGGTTCTTCAAGCTGACCTTGAGATCGCTCCCTAGCCTGGAAGTCAACTTTTGGTCCAGAATATTAGATAACTGATTTGTGATTGAATCATATTCATTATATAATTCTGCTGATAACTTTAGCTAATTGATGTTAGGGTCATCATTTTATTGCATTTTTTGAGAATATGGGTTAGGCAGTTTTGTTGTGGTTGTCTTCATTGGATTTTACATGTGTTTTATGATTGTATTTCATTTAGGATTTATTTGTATTGGACTGATAATTTTGTATTAAAACTTGCTAACAATTTTCTTACCTTACAAATACAGATAGCTGGAAAAGTCGTTGGGTGCAATCTGATTGGAAAAAGGATGAAAGCTTGGCTGGAGATTGTGTTCACACGTCAGGGAAATGGAATGGGGATCCAAATAAAAAAGTATAAGTATAAACAAAATAAAAAAACGTGAAAATACACACCCTTGTGACAAAACATATTTGGTTCCAAGTCTGCAGTTTTTGTCCTACTATTTAAATAAATTTATTTAAGGAATTTAAAGATGAAGGACCAGATAACTAGTAAATACCTATGAAGATGTTTGTAAAGTTGAAACCCTAGTAATTATTCACCGCCAAAGCCTCATGTGGCACCTTCTGAGTTTCTTCTACTCTGAAAATGTGGCTCCATGGACCACTAGGCTAATAACTATAACAAATTCTACTCTGAACAGGCAACTCCACCACTAGCATCTCTTGCCCCCTTTCCATTCCATCGAGGGGAAATAAACATGAATATTAAATATATGTAAACTGGGCCTTGGCAATTTAGAGATTTTCTTGATGGTAGTTCTCACGAACAAACCAGACAAGTAACAAAGCTATGATTTTAACCCTGGGCACTGGGCAGATGCCATACAATTTATACCAGGTGGGAGGGACAAAATGTAGCTACCCAGTGCCCATACCAAAAAATATGGGTGAATTAAACCATAAACCCCGATTTTACCAAATGGCAGGGCGAAGAAGCTATCAGAAATTCCCATACTTCTAGAAATTTGGCTAATGGAAGCTTGTCCCTCCAAATTTAAGGGGTGAAATATAATTTTTTTTCCTCTATCTCTCCTAAAAACAAGGGCTAACCCTGTACACGATTTTTCCCCTAAAATAAATTATGGGCTAATGATATAATTTTTAAAAAATCACTTTATTACAAAAAATTCGCCCAATTAAAAATTGGAAGCCCCTAAATTTTGCCCATGAGCGAAATTTCGCTCCTAAAATCATCTATGATCTATGTTTGTTCATAATGTATTCCATGTATCATTTCTCAAAGAATATATACTAGATGCTAATCATGTAATTGATTGGAATGTGATTCAGGTGGAGCAAGAAGGCACTATCCAAGTGCATCCGGTACACATTCTGGATCAGAAAATCAAGCACATCCAAAATCGATCCATAGGGCTTGTAAAGGTCCAATGGACCTAGTATGGTCCTAAGGAAGCTACTTAGGAGCATGAGGATGCAATGCAGGCATAATACCCCCATATTTTTGAAGATTTTGAAAATCTTGTTGATATGGTGTAAAAGAATTTCACTGAGGACAATGAAAAATTAAGGGGAGGGTATTGTAATAACCCAAGGCCAAGCCCCTAATTTTTTATCATGAATTGTAAAATTGTTTCATAGGCTGGTGAGCCAAGTAATGATAATCTAGGAGGCTTATGTGATAGTTGGGCCAAGGAGCCTAGGATGTTAAGGCCAGGAGACTGTTTTGTATATGTAAATATTCAAATCATTAATATTAAAAGCATCACTCTGTGTATACCAACCATGATGAAAGAGTATGGGGGACTAGGCTCCACTAGGCTGGGTAAGGGAGGGGCCTACGAGGCTGAAAAAAGGGGCCAAGATTAAGAGCTTAAATATAAGAGAATAATGTATATTATTCTTCCAAATTTTGTGAGGAGGATATGAATTTATCCTAAGTTCCTTTGGGGAAGGGGAACGACTTCCAAATGGAGAGGAACGTGCTTTATGTGCCATGTGTCATCTCAGGAACATGCAAATATATGTGGGGATTTTGACTATTTTAGGGGATCCTTTTTTCATTCCTTCCACTCACACACACAATGAGAAGGAAATCAGTAAAACATGGAACACCATTGTTGAACCATCAACCATTCTAAACCTCTGCAATGAGCCAGAACTCATATATTTTTTGAACCTGTACCATGCGGGTTGATTGTGTTTCATTCTCACCATTTTGGCTCTCTCATGATTTGGGAGAGGGACCATTGTTTTCCATTATTCCTCACTAGTGCACTCATGAACCATGGCACCCTTGTCTAGTTCACACACGCATTGAACAGGCACGTGGCCGAAGCCATTTCCACCATTCTTAAACCTCTTCCATTGTGAACCTATGGAATTGTTGAGTTGTATCTTTTCTTAATCGATTTTGATGTTGTGGTTTGAGGAGGTGGGCTGTGAGGCCTGTGGTTGAAGAAGCAGGTTGTCAGGCCTGTGAGATACTCTCTCCAGGAGAGAGAGTTTGTTGAGGAAGTGAGTTCTCCTGGAGGGATTCCAATAGCAGCTATAGAGCTCTAAGAATTCTTGTCCGGCCTATTGCAGAAGCCTTGGAAGGGAGGTGGACCAGTTGATGGACTATGTTAAAGTGAAGGTGTATACTTGTGTGGTGGGACATGCATGTGGGGAATGAGAGTCTATGAGCGGTGGGCGTAAATGGATCCTTGGAAGAAATCCTTCCTGTATACTAGTGCAACTACCTGTTGTCCTTACTGAGAGTGATGAGAGTGATGAGAAATGTGGTATAAGGATGAGAGGTTCATGGAAGGTCAGCATGCAGTCAGTGAAAAAAAATTAACAGATAAGTACTATTTCCATGTTTGGTTACACACATGATAATTACACACATGATGAATGATGAAGACATGCCTTTGGAGGCCTATAAGACACCATGGAGGACCTCACCTATCCCATACCACCCAAATGACTTGGGTGAGTCCAAAACGTCACCTTTGAGGGCTTGAGGTCATATTAGGCCTATAGTTTGATAGTGATTGAGGACACTTGGCACATTTTGGAGGAAATAACCCTTGGATCATGGAAGACAAGAATGGATTGAATACCATTTTCCTTTGGAGGCTTGATGTTTCCTTCTCCAACTCAATGAATTGAGAAAAAGTGCCAAATGTTTCCCAAGAAGGGGGTGACATCATGTTTTTAGGGTTTCTCTTATGTGAAAAGTATGAATTAAATAATAATATTTTTTTACAGGGGAAAGATAATGGGTTTTGACCCCTTATATTTTGTTTTACACTAATTTATGTAAACATAATATTTTTTAAAGGATTTTTATAAATATAGATCATTTTTATCTCATTTTCATCATAACTTTCCCATTGTGAGAAGACTCCTAGATGAAATTTGCACCCAATTTGGGAAATCTTTATCTCTTGTGCTCTTGTTATGGTTTATTTTGGATATTGTTAGAAGTAGTGTGCCACCTATCTTAGAACTATTCTTTTGTATTTGTGGTGGATTATGTTGGTAAAATAAGTTTTATGTTGTTGTTTCTTGGAATAGGTGAGGAATCTATCTTATTGTTGCTTCATTGCTTGGTTACAAGTGAGATTTTATAGAATTATTGGGGAGTATAATGGTTTACAACCCCACCATATCCTTCATTGTATTCTTGGAATAATTTGTTTCATAAGGTTTTACTAGGATAAGTAAAAGGGTTTACACCCTCCTAGTACTTCCTAGTTACCATTGTTTTCCTTGGGGAGAAAAAGGGTTTACACCCCCAAGGAGATATCATTGATAATTTAATCTTTATTTGAATCCATAACCCAATAGATAAAGGAAATAATCTAATTGCATTGGAGAAATAAAATCTTTCATTGGTTAATGTGAAAACTCGGGATTTTGAGATTGTATAAATTGGAATCAGTTCTATGCTCTACATGCTTGGTTGAGCCACTAGGGAAACTCGTTTTTCTAGGTTATTATTGATTATTTTATAACATTTAATATAAAACCATTACATATTCATAAACACTAAAACAAATATCATAATTACTCACAAACCAACTGTCAGAAGTTGCTAAAAGTTTTCCCCTATCCTCTACTAGTATCAACACACTTTTTGGGTGGATTTTTGGCTAGTTTTGGTGGTTGATTTATTTATTGTAACAACTTGTTTGATACAACTATAAGGCTGATAATTATCTCTGCAGTTCTTGTTTATAATAGCCTGATCTTGTTTCTAAAGTCTCATGCATTATTACTTGAGGTAAACTAGTTATTGCTAGATAATCTCTTGCATCCTCAACTAGACTCTCAATAATTATTTTTTTGTCGATAGATATCATTTTTTATTTCTACAATTAGCGAAAACAATATTAACTTTATTTTTCAACACATTATTGGGCTTGTATATTTGTTCTCCTTGTGTATCAGGAAGGTACAATCACTTCTTGGAATGTCTTCTATAATGTGGTGCATCTTTAACCATATACGAGACTCTTTTCAAGCCTTTTTACTTTCCATAATTGACCTATAGGGGGATACTTCATCATCTCTTCATATTCCATCTTATTTCCCCCAAGGTCACCGGGATTTCTCCTTGAGGTGATTACTTCATCTCTAAAGTGACGAGAATACTTATCTAAGGTGAAAGTGGGTAGTTTTTCTCTTAGTTGTTTCCATATTGTGGTTTGGGTTGAGATTTTCCCAACCTATAATTGGTGCGATAACATTTTGGTGTCATTGTCAGGGTTTGAACCTGGGTCACTCATGTGACAGGAGAGAATACTCACCAATATACTACAATGAAACTTTGGAAAGCTATCCCAAATCCTTCCCCCATCTTGCCTAGTGACTCCACCTGAAGGAAGTTCCCCTTCTAGCTTTGATGAGATCTTCTTGAAGATCATCTAGAGACTCCACCCTCCCAAAATGCATCTTCTCTTAATATTTTTCCCCTGAGGAGGTTAAAACCTTCTAAGATTTACTGAATATGGCTCCCCCTCAAGTCTCTCATAATCAAAAACCTTTTCAATAGTACCCTTCCCCTTGCTCCAATTTGCACCCTTGGGAAAAATACCTTTATAAACTCTTGAACATGGCCACCATCCTTAGATACCCATAGCACAATGTCGGAAGAGCATCACAAATGGTTGTCAATTTTTCTAGGAACTAATGTCACCACTATAGATGATATTCTCTATGCCATCAACTGAGACATGGAAAACGCAAATGTGGAACATGAGGATGTAGAAATGAGGGTACTAGCCTCATCTTTAACCGAAGATGCTCAGATATGGTTCAAAGGGATACCTGAAAATCACATGGCATATTATGATGATTTTTCCAATTTATTCAAGAATAGATGGACTATGAATAAAGAAAATGGGATGTTTGTAGCTCAATTCAATCAAATAAAGAAAAAGGAGTGAGTGAATTTGACATTAGGTTTTATAGATTGTATAGTCAAATCCTGACAGATATGTGTGCTACAGTTGCAGTTGTTCATCTCCTATATATAACTTTTTTTGATGGAAAATTCCTCTTTATTTTGAAGTTGATGAGGACCCCCACCACCTCCTATGTTTTTGCGCAACCTCCTGGTCTAGGATTGTTCAAAACTGAGGCGTTGAATTAGCTCTTGAATCCCTATTGAATCCCCTTTTTATGTTCACAGGCCCTTTAAAACCTTTTTCAAGTCCAATAAAAAACCGTGGGTGATTTTATTCTAATCCCCTTTATCTTTAAATTCAATTTAGGTCACTATTCCTCTTGTTTCAGACAAAATCGCATGTGACTATGGGCTATAACCAGACACCTACCAAAATGCACTACTTCGATGCTTTAGAGCTTTGGGATATGGGATTTTCAACAACAACTCACTATAAATATTCCACATATAGAAACGGAGAATTCCCAAACTGCTATGGGGATCGACAAATCACAACACAAGCCAATATCTATTGCTCACGTTGGCTCTGGGGCTACAGAATTTGGAGCTTTCTAGTGCTTGACCACCACTTCCTCCCAAATATGTGAATGTTGAAGTAATCAGGATATACAACTTACCTTCTTCCAACATCTGATGGTTGTAATGGACTTCAAAACTCCAAGCTTCAGTGGTTCTGACTACTGCAACTTACAACACCTCTGAAGTATGAATTGGCGGAGGATAGATCCTCTCTCCACGTGTTCCTCCCGACCAACAATTGAGATGAACTCCGCCTTTGGGAGATTTTGACTTAAAGCCTTTTTCACCCCTTTTTCCCTGGACTGTTGAATTATGAACTATCAACAATCTGGTGATGCATGTCTCTTAGCGCCAAGGACTAGGATTTTCTCTAGCCTTCATAGCTTTGGGGAATTTGCATAGTTCTTAAACGTCACCTCAATTAGTCAGAAGTGCCAAGTCTCCGAACTTTATGAACTAGTGCCACGTATCCCAACCTATAGATGACTAGGATTTCCTTCATTGTTTGAAACTTCAAAAAACTTGTGAATTTTCACAACTGTTCTCCCATTCTCTCGGATAGTCAGTCTTTCGAACTTCCCAAATCAACGAACAAGTTTCTTCTTTGACGAATGGTCCAGATTCAGTTAGGATCCCAGGGCTTCAAGAATCTTGTATCCTTTGCGCATAAACATTGAAAATATATGAATTTGCAAAGTCTGAAGGAATCTGAGCGTTAACCCCTACGCTACTTACCTAGATCTAATGATTTTCGATCCTCACACTCAGATTCGACGACTAGGAATTTTTCTCCTCCTCTACATGCTCCTTCTTTTTTCTAAGGGTTGATCCAACATATTGAATCTTGCAGCTAATAGAATTACTGTTGTAGCTCCAGCTCCACTGTGGCTGTGCTTTCCTTCCAATAAATGTTTTTCCAATATTTTTCAAAGGCTTGGCCTTCGAATATTTTCCTTTAGGGATGACTCCTTGGCCTCTTCTTGCATTGCACCTCCTAATATTTGTTCAACACTTTATATGAAGTGTGGGTGCACAATTGTTCTTCCCTCCTACACTTTGAGACTTAGACTATTCTCCTAGACACTCTTGTAGTATCTCTCCTTTGATAGCTTGGAACCTTTGAAGGTCACCTGTTCACTCCTTTCACTTCTATGAAAAAAGGAAATTAAAAGGTTCCCCTCATGTCCACACCTTGCAAATACTCTGTTCACACTTTCACTAACTCTCTTGAGCTTGTAATTGCTCGAACGTCAAAGGGTCTCAACCCTTTCTCTCCAAATGGTTTCTTATGCCCTCCTGGCATTCTGTGCTCTCCCTCCAAAAATTTCAACTCCTCAATTTCAAAGGGTTTAGTCCCTTTGTTATTTCCAAATGACGTCTTGTTCCCTCCTAGCACTCTACGCTCTTTATCTTGATCTTTACCAACACTTCAAGAGTGTGTTGGTTTCATGCACTCCTTTGAATTTTATTCTTCTTTGAGTCTAGGGACTTCCAAGACTCACCTGCACACTCCTCGCACTGGATCTCAGAGTGTTCATTAACCCTGATGTGCAATCCTTGCAAAACCTCCTTCTTTCTGAGCTTTTACACTTCACTGAGGGTAAGCACACTCCTTTATGTTGCTCTCATAGTGTTCAGTAACTCTAATGTGTGCTCCTTGAACTATCTCTTCTAAGCTTGAGACTTGTTTTGGTCTGCCTACCTGGAACACTCCTCATAGAACTTTTGGATGAGTTCTCACGCACTCCTTGCATTGGCCTTTTATATTTATCTAACAACTCTAAGGTGCACTCCTTGCACGACCGTGAGAGCCCAAAACACTCAAAAAACTAAAGATAGATAACTCTACCTATTCCTGCAAAGGAAAACATACTTTCTCTAACAACATTTATAATCATACACAAAAAACATTCAGAGAATAAACATTCATTCATTCACAGAAGACACACATAAACTCATATGTAGGGAAATATGTTTTTTTATTAATATTGAATGTTATTTACACTATGTACAAGGCTAGACTTCAACAGAGTCTCAGTTCTTTCTCTCCCCTCCTCTCCTCTCTATCTTCTCTATCTTGTAATTGAACTCTCTTTAATCTAATGAATTATCAATACATCAATATTTTTACAAAAGAGGGGCTCCTCAATCCTTCCTCCACCTACATACATTAGTTTACATTTAGTTGACATCTAGTCTGAATCGGATCTAGAAATACCTAACTCTTAGCCATCAAATGAAGATTTACAGTCATCCTGTGCAAATACAGTGGCTCAGATTTCCTTGAGCCTTACAAACTTTAATTACATGAAATCACATTTAAAATTTGAGATTTAAACTAAAAAATGAGAATACTGGTGCTTCTCTTTCCCTGGAATTCACTCCCTCCAAGTGCGCTGATGCGTTGGTTTCTGGCACACTGATGAGTTGGAGCGATGCTCCTGCATCATACTCGCATGTTGAAAAAAATCATGAACTCCTGCATCATACTTGCATGTTGACAAAAATCATGAGCTCCTACTCATGGCTCCTCTGCTATTGCTTTTGAGATCCTCTCGGGTCCCAAACTTCATTCTAGAGTTGTCCACCTACTCCTATACTTTTTTGTTGTTTCTGATGCTACCTTGTTGGTTCTGCAGGTTATCCTCCTATAAGCCCCAATATATTTTTGATTGTCTATTGTGATGACTTCAAAATAAACCTCCTTATTTCCTCTATCTCCTTGTCCAACTGGTCCACTAGTTGGCTTCTCTGATGCAGTCTTTTTTTCTACTAAATCTCCTTCTCTTCATCAATTTCCAACCTAACCTGTTGGATGAGCCTCCTCTGGGTTATCTCTCCTTTTCCCAAAGATTCCACTTCTTCACACAGATCAAAGGGAATATCAATATGATATCCAATACTAACTTCATCACATGTGGCATTGACTTGCCACCCTACTACAGGCTCAAATTCTGTAGCGATATTACTAAGTTGTTACTCAACCATATCCTCTAACAGTTTTATTTCTGCTAGTTTCTCTATTTCTAGATTGTCCAACCAATCCTCCAACATCTTTAACTCCTACCACTAAGTGAGAATTTTTTCTAAATAATCCTCTTCTTCTTGTTTCATCTCTTGAGAAGATATCAACATATGATCCCTCTTCTCTTTTATGACAGTCTCTGTTGACTATCCTTCTTTTTCACCTACAATACATAAACAATTATCTCTAAAAACATTTGGCCTTGTGGCCTTTTCTCCAGATGCCTCCTGCATCACCTCCTCACAATCATGATACCCTACAAATCTCACTCCAAGAGATATGATGATCCCTCCTATCATCATTCTGCAATGTCGATGATCTTCTCCTTCCTTCTTCTCTTCTGTCAACACTCCTTGCGGATCTGAACTCTCCTATGAGTTCTCGAGACTTTCATATAGTCCAATCTCCCTTCTCTATCAACACTCCTTATTGATTTGAAATCCTCTTTGAGTTCTTGAGAGTCTCATACAGTCTCACCTCATCTTCATCTGTCATCACTCCATACTGATATCAGCTCCTTTATGAGTTCTTGAGACTTTCATATAATCTCATCTCCTCCTTTCCCACATGGAAACTTGAGTTTATTTTCTTCCCTCCTGGAAGTATGCGATATCCTCAACTAATCTCTTCTCATTTCCCTCCTCTCAATCTGTGATATCTTCAACTAATATCTCTTCCACCTCACCGAGGCTTTCTCTGCTTTCTAGTTCACAAACGCAAACCATCTTCTCCTCTGTTTCACTGACGTATTTAACTTGACTCAACCACCTCCTCCACACCTATTTCTGCCTCTTGGAAATGAACTGTTGGATGGGTCACTTCACCTTTTTCTTCATGGGGCATTTATACCTATAGATTCCTTGTGATTCTTTCTGCATTTTCTGAATTAACCTGTCGAGCCTCTCTCTGGTCTCACTGAGATCTGTTTCCATCTCCTCTTTACTCATCTTCTTTTGGTCTCCTTCTCAAACTTGTCTATGACCTTCAGTAGCCATTTTCCTCCTCTGTGCCTACCCTCCTGGAAAGTCTGTTGTCTGTTTTCCACTGGTGAATAGTTATTTACACATAGAGTCTCAGTACTTTGTCTTCTTCTCCATTTTATGTTGTCTACAGACAAAAATCCACTTTGATACCACTTGATGGTATCATACAAAACTCCTCTGAAGCTTTGATCTCACTTGATGGTATCATACAAAATATTTATATGGGATTTGATACCTTATGATGGAGACCACCACCTCTTGGGGTCCACGTGACCTCTCGGTTTAGGATTGTTCAAAACTCAAGAGCTTAATTAGCTCTCGGATCCTTGTTGGATCCCCTTTTTATGTTCACTGTCCCTTTAAAACATCGTGCAGGCCCAATAAAAACTCACATACGCTTTTATTCTAATCCCCTTTACCTTTTAATTCAATTATGGGCACTAGGCCTCTTGCTTCGACCAAAATTGCATGTGACTGTGCGCTATAACCATATGCCTACCAAAACATGCTACTTCGACACTTCGAAACTTTGGGCTCCTCGAGTTTCAACAAAAAATCACTACAAATATTTCGAACGTCGAAATGGTGAATTCTCGAACTGCTATGGGGATTGATAACTCACACCACACACCAATATCTATGGATACGGCTCCTAGTGGATTTGGGGCTCCAGACTTTGGATCTTTCCACTTCTTAACCACCACTGCCTCCCAAATAAGAAAATTTCGAAGTACTCAGGATCTATGACTCACCTTCTTCCAACAGCTAACAACTGTGATGGACTTCATAACTCTGGGCTTCAGGAGTTCTAACTATTGTAACTTACAAAACCTCTAAACAATGAATTGGACGAGGATAGATCTGCTCCCCACGTGTCCCTCCCAACCAACAACTAAGATCAACTCTGCATTCGATATTTTTTGACTTAAATCCCTTTTCACCCGTTTTTCATTGGACCTTCGAATTTTGAACTATCAGAAATCTAGTGACGCGTGTCTCCTAGCGCCAATGGATATGATTCGCTCCAACCTTTAGAGCTTCTAGGAATTTTCACAGTTCTTCAACAACGCCTCAATTCTTCTGGAGTGCCAAGTATCTGAACTTTAATATCTAGAGCCATGTGTCCCCACTTGTCGACGACAAGTTTTTACTCTTTTGTTTGAAACTTCAGGAAAATTCTGAACTTTCACAACTACACTCTCGTTCTCCAAGATAGTTGGTCTTCTGAACTTCCACAATCGAAGGAAACATGTCTTCTCTGACGAATGGTCCATATTCACTCCATATCTCGCGACTTCGGGAATCCTGTATCCTTTGAGAATAAACATGAGAAATCTTTGAATTTTTAAATTCCAAAGGACTCCAAGGGTAAACCCTGCACTACTTACCTAGATCCAATGATTACCGATCCTCGCATTCAAATCTGATGGGTGGGATTTGTTCTCCTCCTCTACGCACTCCTCCTTCTGTCTGATGGTTGATAAATGGCTCGAGTTGAATCTTGTAGCTAATCCAACAACTATTGTATCTCTTTCTCCACTATGGTTGCGCTTTCCTTCCAATAAAGTTTTTTCCAATATTTTTCAAAGGCTTGGCCTTTGAATATTTTCCTGCAGGGATGACTCCTTGGTCATTTCTTGTTCTACACCTCATGAGATTTTTTTAATACTTAAAACGAAGTGTGGGCACACACTTGTGATTCCCTCCTACAGTTTGAGACTTAGAATTTTCTCCTACACACTCTTGCGCTATCTCTCCTTTGACAGCTTGGGACCTGTTAAGGTCACCTGTGCACTCATTTTCCTTCTCTAAAAACTAGAACTTCAAAGGTTACCCTCCTCTGCCAACCTTGCAAAGGCTATGTGCACACTTGCACTAACTCTCATGATCTTGTAATTGATCAGACTTCAAAGGGTTGTAGCCCTTTCTCTCCAAATGGTTTCTTATTCCCTCATGGAACTCTGCGCTCTCGCTCCATAGATTTCAACTCCTCGGTTTCAAAGGGTTCAGTCCCTTTTTCTTTCCAAATGACTTCTTGTGCCATTCTGACAATCTGCGCTCTTTCTCATGAGCTTCACCAACACTTCAACAGTGTGTTGGTTTTTTTCACTGCTTGCATTCTTATTTCTTCTTTGATTATAGGGAATACCAAGACTCACTCGTGCACTCCTTGTGTTGTCTCTTAGATTATTCAATAAATTTTATCTTCACTCCTTGCATAGCCTCCTACTTTATGATATTTTACACTTCACTGAGTGCAGGCACACTCTGTTTTCTCGCTCTCAGAGTGTTCAATAGCTCTGATGTGTGCTCCTTACACTATCGCTTCTGAGCTTGAGATGTTTTATAGTATTCCCACCTGGCACGCTCCTCACAGAACTCTTGAAAAAGTTGTCACACACTCCTTGTGCCGCCCTTTTATAGTTCTCTAAAAACTCTAAGGTGCACTCCTTGCATGACCGTGAGAGCCTAAAACACTTATAAAACTACAAATATATAATTCTACCTGTTCCTACAAAGGAAAACATTTTTTCTCTAACAACATTCATAACCATACACAAAAAACATTCAGAGAACAAAAATTCATTCATTCAAAGAATACACATAGAAACTCATATGAAAGGAAATCTTCTTTTGTATTAATATCGAATGTTATTTACACTGTGTACAAGGTTGACTGCAATAGAGTCTAATTTCTTTCTCTTGTATCCTCTCTTCTCTATCTTCTCTATCTTCTAATTGCACTCTCTCAAATCTAATGAATTCTCAATACATCAATATTTTTACAAAAGAGGGGCTCCTCGAGCCTTCCTCCACCTACCTACATTAATTTACATTTAATTGAAATCTAGTCTGAATTGGATATAGACCTACCTAACTATCAACATTTAAAGGATACTTTACACTCAACCAATAAAAATACAATGGCTTGGATTTCCTTGAGCCTTGCAAACTTTAATTAGATTAAATCACATTTAAAATTTGAGATTTAAACTAAAAAATGAGAAGACTCGTGCTTCTCTTTCCTTGGAATCCACTCCCTCCAAGTGCATTGTTGTGTTGGATACTGACATGATGATGATTTGAATATATTCTCCTACATAATAATGAAAACAATCCCACCACTTTGGCACAATCCAAAGAGTATAGTGTAGATATTGAATAAAATCTCCTCGACTCAAAGGTTGACCCTTTCCAATATCCTCATGTCAAGGGAAAATAAAATAATAATTCATATAGTAGCAGTAATCCTTATCCAATTTCCCTCTTGACTCATAATATATATTAGGTGAGTACTTAGTTTGTCCAAACATAGAATCAAATCATGGGTCGATTTACCACTGTGGAGAGAAATCAATCTGCCCTTAGACCTCAGTTTACTAGGAAGCAAAGGGATGTCACATGTTGGAAACCAAGGCCTCAACAAGAGGAAAAGGTCCCTGCTACCTTGAAATCACTTGGAATGGTTGACACAGAAAAAACACTGTGGTTTTCTCTGTGCCAAGAGTATCACCGAGAGGATGAGTGTCCTTGACGAGATGAATATTCTTCCGATAGTATGATTTTCATGGATATGATCTATAACTTCCAAGAGGAAGAGGACACACAAGAATAGATCGACGAAGCCAAAAGACAGGGAGAAAGAGAGGGTAGACTTTGGGCTTTGAATAAGTTGACATAAGATCAGAGGAAGAAATTAAGAAAGAGGGAATATTTGACAGACACTAGAAGAAATAAAGCTTCAGCCACTCCATAACAACCTATTGCTCCTCCTCCATCTAGAGAGAAGGTGTCCCAACACTTCCACTTCCATTACATGAATTGCTTCCAAATCCATCTCCCACAGATGAGATTCCGTTGAACATAAGCATTACAACCATGTTTAGAAAGTTGAATATAACGGTCCCGGTGACAGAAATATGCAAAATACCTTCTATAAGGAGGGAAGTATTGAAGTTATTATAGGTACCAAATGAGAAGGAGGATCCTCCAATCATTTTGAACACCATGTATCTTGATCGGAAAAAGGACAACAACCCCCCTTTCTATATTTTCTTGGGAATGAATGGCCTTCGTTTAAACAACTGCATGTTGTATTTCAGGGCCTCAAAAAAAATCATGTCTTTAAAGGTGATGGAACAACTTGGTTTGAAGATGAACCGACCCTATGGAAATGTGTGTGGAATTTATTCCAAGAGGGTCAAGGTTTATGGATTGTGCGAGAACGTTGAGGTATTCTTGATTGATTTTCCACATATAATCCTCCTTATGAACATAGTAGTAATTGATGTCTCGTATGCTTGGGGTGTACAAGCATATAAGACATCAATTAATATTTCTCCCCAGGGAATGTCAAGAGTAGGAAAAGGTGTGTACAAGGCCTGTTTCATCATGGCCGATTTGAAAATGGCATAGGCCATGCATGACCTGATATACTTGCTGACATCATGTCATAGTTTCGACCAATAGCAATGTTGTTGCAACACTTCCACTGTATTTTCTATGACAAAGTTTCCTACCACCCGACTGTAGTGAGATTCCCAAATCAAATTCACTCGCTTACTTGATGGAACATAGAGATGGCCCATATGGAACAAAAACATGTCTTGAAGATGAAAATTAATTACAAATGTTTTTTTTCCCAACATCCGCTAGGCAGTGGTGAAGTCAGGATATCACTCATAGAGTTCGGTCTATCCAAATATCTCATGTCCATAGAAGTTTATCATCATGGTTAGTGTGTCAATTCAAGGTCAGCTGAGGCAGTGGGTGACATGGTTGGTGCTCCCTGTCTTATACTTGATGTTCATATGGAACTGCTGCAAGTATGTGGACCACTTTTGATCATGGTCATTCTGCAATTTTCCTTGTGTCTGCATGAACAACAAAGGCTTATGATTAGTGTGGATGACTGTCTCCTTCTTGAGAATGTAATTCCTCCACTGGTGGCAAGCTTATACAATGGAGTACATTTCTTTGTCGTAAGTGAGGTACTTATGGAAAATATATGATAGCGTCTCACTATGATAGGCCATGGGATGTCCATGCTGAGTGAGAATTGCGCCCACAACATAGTTTGAAGCATCTATCTCAATATCAAAAGGTTGTTGTCGGTCGGGTAATGAGAGCACCAAGGTTGATCAGAATCCCTTCTTCAAATCATTGAACTCTTTCTGTTGCGAGTGGCCCCACACAAATTTTTCCTTGCCACCACCCTAGGTCACTTGGTTAAGGGCCCATGCAATGTGGGAGAATCCCAACACAAACCTACGATATAAATTGGCAAGGCCTAAGAAGCTATGAATATTAGTGATTATGGTCAGTGCTGGCCAGTCATATATGATCTACATATTGGCTAGATCGACATGCACCCCATGCTCATTAACAATGTAGCCTAGGTAGTGGACCTTGTTCATGTCGAAGGAGCATTTTTCCAAATTTTCATATAGCTTGTGTTGTCGTAGAGTGTGCAGAACCTGTTGAATGTGTTGCAAGTGTTCTGCCCAATTATTTATGAAGATGAGGATGTCATCCAAATAAACCACCAAAAAATAATTGGTGAAAGTTGGTAATATATCGTCCATCATCCTCATGAAAGTTGCTCGAGAATTTGTCAAGGAAAAGGGAATGACCAGTCATTCAAAAATACCTTCTTTAGACTTAAAGAAAGTCTTCCATACATCGGTCTTCTCTATTAGGACCCAGTGGTAGCTGGACTTCAGATCTATCTTACTGAAGTATTTGGCCCCCTTGAGTTGGTCAAGGACATCATCAATTCGGGGAATTGGGTACCAGTTCCTGACTGTGATCTTATTCAGAGACCGATAATCAATGTAGAGTCGCCAGGACCCATCTTTCTTCTGCACAAGCATGATTGGGCTTCCACAAGGTGATGAGCTTGGGCGGATGTGCCACTTTTCGATAAGATCTTGGATCTAGTGCTTGATTTCCTCATTTTTTAACTGAGAGAGGTGATAAACTGGTCCATTGGGTAGTGATGCGCCAAGGGTCATATTGATTCAGTGTTTGAACTGACAGTGTATAGGTACCCTAATGGGTGAGAAGAAGATGTCTTTGTGTTATTTCACAACCTTTTCAACTTTCTTTTGTTGTGTGGAGAGCCTTTTCACAGAGGTCGTGGATTTGGATGTAACCTTTCGCTCACTTTGAGAGTGAATCATGAAAAAGACAAACTTCGTAGTCTGAGAGATGACCTTCATACATTGTGTAATAGATATCAAGTAAATGGTGGTAAATGAAGCTACCTAGGGTATCCTGTATAATTTCATGTCCAAGAAAATAATAAAACTAAGAGGCCTAGACTCATATACAAAATGATGTTTACATAAATAAGTTTGGCCCAAAACAACATAAAAAACTTCAAGGGGGGTGACATCACACAATACCTCTAATTTGATGATCTCGAATATATTTGAAGAATGAAATGAATACAGATTATTATCAAAATATTCTTAACACAGAATAACAGATATACAATAGAATTGGTTTCTATTCAACAAGGAAAAAAGCTGAAACTGTAAAATGCAGTGAAAACAAGCTTGCTAGAATGGTGGTGGCTTATCTCTAAGAAGATATGTGATGGTTGCGCTCATTTGA
Source organism: Picea mariana (assembly GCA_032191745.1). NCBI lineage: Eukaryota > Viridiplantae > Streptophyta > Pinopsida > Pinales > Pinaceae > Picea > Picea mariana. Next base: position 84,619 of record JASDQU010241605.1, read on the forward strand.
AATAATATGATTACAATGAGGCTCTGAAGGAATTTTTATAATAAACATGAATTCCCAAAACCCTATACATCCAAAAAACCTAACCCTAGGATATGAAGCACCAAAAGTCATGTGGGCCTCGTTTGGGTAAGTTAGTACATTAATTTCCCGGGGTCGTAACTTTTGCATACGATCTTCATTTTAGGTGCACGATAGCCCATTGGAAAGGTCTATACGAGGACTAAATATTTTTTTGATATCTATCAATGATCAATTTAATTGTGGTGAGCCATAAAAAAACCTTGTTTAGGGACTCAAAACGACCCCGCAAGTCAGGCACTCGAAAACTAGGGAAAAGACTGCCAAACTAGAAAACTGCCAAAATGAACTAGTTTGAATAGATGGGAGGCCACTGAAATCCATATGGATAAATCCTCCCCCCTTATAAATCAATGGTCTTCTCCATTGCATTGATTTCCCCCATTAGATGAGGAAATTTCTGTTGAATTTGGCCCCGGGTGAGTCACTTGCCTTAGTGTAGGAGTTTCCCTACTTTGACAAATCGATAAAGCCAGATCCTTTGTTGGCGAGTGCCATTATCTATTTTTACACAATATTATCAGTGGATGCATGTTGTATGGAGTCAGGTTTGATCTCTCTTGGTGTCAGTTGTTCAACTATCTCTGAGGTGTCCAATAATGGTGGGAAATACGATCGAATGATATCCATGTTGAACACTGGGTGCAAGCCAAGGAAAGGAGGAATGTTGAGCTTGAAAGAATTATCACCCACAACCTTGGTGATGGTTTATGACCCATAATGGAGTGGGAGAAGCTTTCGATGGGGTCCTATAAGCCTCTCTTTCTGCAAGTGCAACCAAATTTTTTTTCCCACCTCAAACTTATGTGGCACCCAGTGTTGATCATGGCACTACTTGTACTTGTCATTGGATTTCTGTAGGATATCTTGCACCTGTTGGAAGATGTGCTAGATACGTTCAATGAAACAGGTGGATTTTTCAACTTCATTTGGAGCAAGAGATGAGTTAGTCGAGGTGGCCGCAAGGGGTAGTGAAACATCTATGCAACCCAATGGTTGGAATCCCAACCCCACCTAAAAGGGGGTGTGGTCATTTGAGATATGAAGGGATGAGTTGTAGCTATGCTGAACATAGGGGAGACTCTCATCCCATGTGTGAGGGTGCTTGGAATTATACATGCACAGGATATGCACGATCATTCAATTTACGACCTCAATTTGGCCATCTGTTTGGTGGTGGAAGGTCGTGGATTTGGTGAGCTTGGTGTCTAGCAATGACCATAGGATTGACCATAATGTGTTGAGAAATAAAATGTCTCAATCTGAGACAATGGTTTGTGGGATTCCAAAATGTACCCAGACTCGTTCAAAGAAGATCTTGGTAGTGGCCTCTGCTGTGTTTCTCTTCTTGCAAGAGGCCAGAATCATCATCTTAGAAAAGTGATCCATAACCACAAAAACATATTCTTTTCCCCACTTGGTGGATGGGAGGCCCAACATGTAGTCCATTGAGATGGATTCCTATGGATTTTCAGGAGTAGGAAGAGGGGTGTAGAGGCCTTGTTTCTTAGTGGTCGGTTTGAAAATTGTGCAAGCAGTGCATGACCTGATATACTTCCTGACGTCCTGTCGAAGTTTCGACCAATAGAAATGTTTCTACATCATTGCCACTGTATTTTCGACGATGAAGTGTCCTACTACTCGAGTGTAGTGGGATTTCCATATTAGCTTCACTCGCCCTCTTGATGGAATGTAGAAATGGCCCAGATGACACAACAACCCATTTTGAAGATGGAAATTAGTGACAACTACGTTTGTGCCCAAAATTTGTTAGGTGGTGGAGAAGTCTGGGTCTGTCTCATATAGTTGGGGTCATCCAAAGGTCTCATGGCTACAAGAGTCTAGGTGAGTGTTGTGATTGATGGTCTATTGAGGCAATCAACGACGCTATTGGTGCTTCTCATTTTATACTTGATGTTGAGGTGGAATTGTTGCAAGTACATGGACCACTTATGATGGTGGTCATTCTGCAATTTTCCTTGCGTCTGCATGAACTATAGTGCATTATGATCAGTGTGGATGACTGTCTCCTTCCCAAGAATGTGATGTCTCCATTGGTGGTAGGCCTGCACAATGGATTATATTTATTTTTCCTAAGTAGGGTACTTACAAACAACATATAATAGTGTCTCACTATGATAGGCCATGGGGTGGCCATGTTGATTGAGAATGACACCCACAACATAGTCTGAAGCATATGTCTCGATATTAAAGGGTTGTTGCAGGTATGATAGTGAAAGTACTAGGGATGAGAACAAGCACTGCTTCAAATCATTGAACGCTTCTTGTTCGGACCATCCGCACACATTTTTTTCCTTTCCACCACCTCTGGTTACTTGGCTAAGGGCCCATGCAATATTGGAGAATCCCAACATGAACTTGTGGTATAAATAGGAAAGGCCTAAGAATATTCGAAGCTCAGTGAGTGGGGATGGGGATGGCCATTCATGGATGACTTGTATTTTGGTTGGATGCACATGTACGCCATGTTGATCAATGATGTATCATAGGTAATGAACCATATCCATTCTGAATGTAGAAGCTGAATAGATTTTATGTCAAATAATTACATAAATTGTAACAACATTGATTTCAGAAAATTCACAAATTTATTTTAATCGAGCGCATTCGCATATAGATTTATCAACAAATAATAAATTTTTATAGAAAAATAAAGCAAATACACAATTTAAATACCCGGGTCTGATGCTAACCCTCCGTTTGTTTGCTTTCCTTATTGACCATTGTTGAACTGGGTAAACACTGCCCAAAACCTTGTTCCACCCTACCAACTAGGTAACTTCCTAGCTCCAGGATATCATATGGATATCTTGGCCCCCGTGCCCAAAACCTCTAGCAAACTGGTGCCTGTACTAAACCTTCCCGACTACAGAACTCCACTCTCCTCCCTGCCAATCCAAGAGAGCCCCCCCCAAAATCAATAATCCTCTCCCGTCGAATCATCCCCTCCTTCCTAAGCTTCTCCGCTCATATTGCCCCTTCACTGACTTTTCCCTCCGTCATTACTTTCCTTTCGTAATTAATGCCCCTT
>JASDQU010241606.1:29978-40201 GCA_032191745.1 Picea mariana
TCTGTCATAGAAAGTTCTCACCATGGTTCTATTGTATATGATATACTTCACATCAAGTTGTTTGAATCCATACAAGGTATTCTTATATCTGCATGCATGGGTATCTTTCTGCTATAATCTTATTTCTCACTTGCTTTATTGGGAAGAACAATCTTTTACATCTAAATTCCAATCCATGGATACTACAAGAGGTGTATCTGGAACAAGTTGTTGTCATAGTCTTCTCCCTTCTTCTGGAAGATCCTATGAATCTTGCAATTCTTCCATTCATAATTATTTTTCACATTGTTCTTTATCATAACTTCCATTTCTTCTGCTTGATTGCTTCTTAGTGAGTTCAAACCAAGCTGGTAATCTTTGTGATTCTTGGTATAATAACTGGTTGTTCTGGCTTTTTCTTTCTTTCTTGAAATCTTCATGTTCATCCTCATGTTTCTCTTTAGCTCTTGGGTCCATGGAGTCTTCTATAGATTCCATGCCCTAAATATTCCAACTTCTTCCTTTCATCATAGGATCATGGATGTAGATGGACAACCAAGGATACTTTAAGGCTTCTTTTCGAAGAAGACTTCTTCTAAAGTCAAACTGAACATGTGCTTATTTTCATGGCTACTACTTTCAATGGGAACATAGATAGATACTTCATAATCCTCAATGGATCATATTATTTAGGATTAGCTCCCTCCTAATCCTTTCTTCATGCAGGAATGCATGCTCTTCTTTTGGAATTATGTAATCATTTCCCTCCATCTAAGATATTCCATGCTTATGTATGAATTATTATTGCCTTCTACAAGGTGTCACAAGTCGTTTTCTAATTTCCTCTGTTTTGACTTCTTCTGGGTCTCTTAAAGTTTGATTCTGATTTCAGCTTATTTGACAGTTGTTACTTATATAATAGCTTCCACAGGAATTGTTACCAAAGATTGTCAACATGATTCATATTTTCATGTGTATTGTTTGACTTGTAGTCATCATAATAGCAATTCTTATCCTTTTATTCTTCCATAGGTATTGTTTCCCTTGAACATATTTTCTTCTAATAAATAGATATACATGGTATGTACAGGAACTATGTAAACATGATATATACAAGAGATTTGAAGAATATTGTTACCTTGACTTAGAAGAAGAAGTTTGTTTTATCTTGCTTGACTTTCTTTAAGGGTTCCCTTTCTTTGGCAAATGTTGCTTCGTCTATTTCCTTCCTTTTATTTAACTTAGGACATTGGTTCATGTAGTGACCATATTTTCGACAGTTGAAGCATTGTATCTTTGACATGTCCTTTTCTTGATTTGGTTTCTTCCTTGAGCCAAACTTCTTCTTATTCCTGAAATTCTTGAACTTTGTTGTGAAGGCTTGATCATCATATTTATTTTGGGATTTCTCTTTTGTGTTAATCCTGGATTCTTCTTGTGCACAGCAAGTCCAAAGTTCTTCAAATGCATGATACTCCTTTCTTGTGTTCATGCTTGTGGAAAATGCATCCCATGTCTTGGAAGACCATTGATTACTATATTTACCAGTTCCTTCTTTGAACTGATTTCTTCAATAGTTTGTAGTTGATCTCTTAACTGAGAGATTCTCACAAGGTATGATGTTATGATGTTGTCATCATTCATTTTCATCTCACGGAGCTCATTCTTCAGACTCGTTACTTTTCTAATGTTTCTGACTGAGAAGAGGTTAATTAGGGCATCATACATCTTCTTAGATGAGTTAAGATGAGAGATGTAGGGCATCAAGTGGTATTTTACAGATTCCACTATGATACTCATGGCATTGATGTCATTGTCTTTGAACTTCTCCATAACTGCAACGTTCGAAGGTTCCTTCTCTTTTCCTTCTTCAAACTGTGGTTCCACAATCTTTCCTTTCACGATATCCAACACTTTACTATTGGCAAGGGTGAGATCAATCCTTGTCTTCCATGTTCCTGAAGTTACAAGCCCCTTCTAACTTATTTTATGACTTCATAGAGTAGGTAGAGATTTCTTTGACTTGGTTTTATAAGAAAAATCTATCCGTTGGGATAGATCCGACCTATCCCGCTGTGAAGTCGGTTACAGCCTCTTTGATAGCTCGGCACGAGGCAGAGACTACTTGCACCTCAAGTGGTCCTTCGCCTAAGGCGATAATGAAGGGGAAAAAAGAGAGGTGAAATACTTACAAGAAGTCTTTCTCAGGACAACCCACCCTGGGTGTTTTCCTCCCTCAAGTTCTTGGATGGAAAAAATGGCCCGGGGGGTGAAAAATATGGATAGTAGGATGAAAATAAACTTGCTGATTTTTTGGACAGTGAACTAAATAAATTGAACAACGAGTTGTTCACTCCCTTAAAGTGTTGGAAAATGGCCCAGAATGGGTCCCCGGGGTAAACCGATGTCTTGGCTAATTAACCAATGGATGCCTCAAGTAAAAAAGTGTGAAGCAAGGGTGAAATGTGAGCTTAAAAGCTACAGACAAGTCCTTTTAAATGGCTGTAAATTGTGAACATCAAGCCGTTTGAAGCTTTTAAGACAATGAAACAAGCCTAGAATGGCTTGATACCCCTTGGGGTGACCCGGGAAGCAATCCCAAAATATTGTTAAATCAAAAAGAGGGTTGTAAAGGGGGGTGAACAGCCTTGTTACAAGTTGTTACAACTACAATACAAGGGAAAGTATTCACAACTTCAAATTTCGAATTGTGGGTGAAAGGTGGATTGATGAAAGGTTGACTTTAAAAGTATTTTATTGGTCAACTTTTAGTTTTTATCACATGCCTTGGCCACTACACTTTTTTGAAAGTTATCCCAATCAGGAAAACACATCCCAGAACTGTGCCAACCAGTATAAGAATATTATTCCTAGCAGACCACAGTGGTTAGGTTGAAGAGTGCCCCATGCGGTTCAGAGAAGCAAGGATTAGCCACTTCTCATCACTAGCGCTTTCGGGCTCTTAAATCCACTTGGATGGAAGAAGGATACCTGCGAAAATGAAGAGGCTTAGGACCCCCCTAAAGGGAGTTGTAGCGGAGCTTACCCAACCAGAGTAGTATTCCAACTAAACTAAGCTAATCAACACCTTGACTGTGTGGTACTAAGGAAAGACCACTCGACTTGTACTAACTAGACAACTTTTGAGGGGCTCCTAATGAAGACTCATTGGCTTTGACTCTTAGTATCCTACAAAAATAAAATTGCTTGAAAATGAAATACCAGGACATCCACGTGATGAGGTCACGTCTTTCTTTCACAAGTGTGCCTCTTGGTTACCGAATTTGAAATCTATCTAAAATTGTATACAAAAAACAAGTAAATAGATACGTGACATATATGTCACGGCTAAATAATATGTATATCTATGTAGCTAAATAATATAAGTTTGTTTTGAGTGTATGGGGCGGACCCCTGAATTGTTTTCAAGTATTTTGCGGCCTTTTGCATGTATTTAGCTTGTTGATTTTTGTATGGCCCCTTTAGGGACAGCCACCTATAGATTAGTGAGTGAAAAAATGATACAATGGAAATATGGAAAGATTAGATAATTACAAATAATTATTACACCATTCAACCCAAAGGAATGGGTCGAGGCTATTTGTGAGCGGCAAAGCCGCCATGTGCATTAAATCCCCGACTAACTCCTTGTATGGGGATTGGAAGTTTAGTGTTTGAAATATAGAAAGTGTGATGATTATCCATGCAAGTATAGATCATATTTTTTAACATAAATTCACAAGTAAACTACTCAATCTATATACACAAATTAAGCATATCAGCATTGGTATGTGTGCCAAAAATTTTGGAATGAGTGCAAGTGATATGTAAAGTGAATATGAGAGTCATTGGGTAGATTTACAGATCAAAATGGATGTTTTTCTTCGTTGCCATGTTGGCCCCTTTGCCTAAAATAAGTCTTTAGGTGGTCCCCAACCGCTTAGGAGAAGCAGAATAGGTGATCGGTCATGTCCTTGCAGGCAAACAATGAAATTTTAGTATTTATGTATGGAAAAACTGAATTAAATATAACAAAAATTTGCAAATAAAAAGTATATAACAACCAACTAAGATGGTTGTCCCGTGGGGGGAAATTGACCAATTTTCCTATTTGGGACAGCAATGTTAATGGTAAGAAAACATAACAGAAATATACATGAATGAAGAGATCAAGCAAACAAGTATGAACAACCAACTAAGGGGCCTATTTGAGGGATGTCCTAAGGGGCCCTAGGACTCCCAGCCACTAACTAAGGCTGAAAATAACTGAGTACTTCAGAAAATATGCACTAAAACACATCAAACAGGTTAAACCAAGCTGTTAGAATATGAAAGTAAGCAAGTTAAACCCAAGGAAGAAACAATAAACACTTAGCTATCCAAACCCTCCTCGAGATAGCTAACATAACAAGCATTTACCCCTACCCCTCAACCCTTAACCAACAAATGATACATCCAACAACTAAAATCTAACAAGTATCACACACAGAGTCTTGGAAAATTTCAGCAGAGCTTTGTTACTATATTCATCCTCCCTTTTTACAATGCCAACCCTCTTATTTATAAAGGAGAGTTGAAGGCTTAGGGTTAGGTCACAAGACACTTGTCACTTTTGGAAAAGTAACAAGTGGACCAACCCTAAAGTCTTTTTGTCTTTTTACAAAAAGTAACCTTATCCTAAAAGGGAATCTTATCCAAAAGGGAATCTTATCCTAAAGGGATCAAATCAAATCTGATTTGACCTCTTAATTACAATTTATACATGCCAAAAAGTAAATCATGCGAAAGTTCATATTACAAAAAGTCATTTTTCATAAAATGAGAAAACTTGATATGCCACATCACCATTTTCCTTGGGATTGGTGCCATCCCAAAGGCTCTTTGATTGATGCCATTTTTTCAGCTGTAGGTGAGGTGATTCAGGATAGTACCCGTCCATCCATGGTTGTTGGATTCACCGGGATGAAGGCCCAAGGTGTGGGAAAATTTTTGAGTTGCTTCGGAGGGCAAGGGGCCTTTGGGATTTTGTCATTGTAAGTAAGGAAATACCCATTTTTCAGGAAATTTTCAGACTTGATTATATCCCCCCTTTACTTCCTATAAGTTTCCCTGTGAGTTGGCCGAAGCATGGCTTCAATTTGGGCTTGTTTCGGTGAGGGCACCCCCTAGGCCTGAACCTTGATAGGATATTACCCTATACTAAATATCCAAAAAAATATTCTTTACTATTCCCATGTTGTAGCTTTGTCTTCTACCTTTCCTCTTCCTTTCGTTTGGCTCAAATCTGACTACGGATGAGTAAGATATGGCCCCGGGAAGTTACGCAGGAAGGAATCGGTCGGGATGCTGATCAGGAAAAAACTTGTAATTGGGGAAAATTTTGGGCTAGACATAAGAATTGATAGGCTGCTACATGCCTGCATACCTATAGCTGAAATGGGTTTTCCTCACCTGGCCCAATTTGGCCTCGGAGGCCCCTAATTAGGCCTCCTTTCGGCGCATGCTTGTCGGGCTAATAATAAGTCCTTGTCACTCTGGGACATGCCACTAAACATATGGGCTTATTTTTCTAAGGAGAATTCCATGGATGCATTCTAGACTTTGCCTCGGTCGTTTCGACTATTCATGGGTGAAAATCGGCCTCCATACGGTGAAGTTATGGAATTAATATGTTCAGTGACCCTTAGGGGGGGGGATTTAAATTTTAATATATAATCTAAACATATAAATAAAATTTATTTTAAAAATTTATTAATTTTATTATAAATTTAAATAAAATCTTATTTTTAATATATATAATAATATATATTTATATATATTACATATATATATATAAAAATAAAACAAAAATTAAAAATTAATAAAATAAAAAATTTAAAACATAAATTAAATCATATACTAAATCATATAATAAAAAAAAAAAAACTTAATTAAATTTCAAATTAAGTCCCCCTCACCCATCTGGCGCCCCTCGTCATCCATACAACTAGGTCAATACCCAACCGAGCCCACGGTGTAGTCAGAGGAGCAGAGGAGGTGGAGAGGGAAGGGGTTGGGCGTGGGAAGGAGGTGGTGGGGGGGCTAGGGGTTTGGGGAGGGTGCATAGGTGGAAAGGGGGAATGTGAGGCAGAGGGAAGAGGAGGCTGGAGTGGTGGGCGCACGGAGATAATGGGGAGAGGAGGTATCATGGAGGAAATGGACTAGGGGAGGAGTGGGGTCGTGAGGAGAGGGAGGGGTGGAGAATGGTGAGGAGGGCGTTGGGACTGGTGAGCGCACGTGAGGGGAGGGGAAGAATGGAGAAGTGGTTGGGGTTTCAGGATTGCGTGGGAGGAGTTGGCCAGGGGAAAGAAGAGGAGGGTGAGTGGAGAGGAGTGGTGGCAGGTGATGGGTTGCATGGAGAGGAGGCCAAGAGGGGAAATGGAGGGAGGGCACAGGTTCTGGTGGTTGATTTGGTGTGCTACGTGCGAGAGGTGAGGGAGATGGGAGGAAGCCGAGGGAGGTAGTGAGGTGCATGAGGAAGGAGGGGTTTGGGGAGGGTTGTGTGTATGCAGGTGGAGGTCGAGGTGGAGTTGAACGGGGAGGAGAGTGGGAGGAGGATTATGTTGCAGAGGTGGTGAGGGGGTGGTGGTGGCACCCGAGTGGTGGACGGGAGGCCAACCACCACAAAAAATTAAAATTTTAAACTTTGGCAAAGTGGGTTTTTTCTTTTTGCAACATTTTTTAAAACATGGGTCATGGGTTCAAAACCCCTCCACTCCCTTTGAATTTTTGGGCAATTGTGGTCTTTTCTGGGCAAAGCATAAGGGAGGAGGTTTATTGCTGAATATTCAGCAATAAACTCATAATTTAAAAGTCTAAAGGAGCCATGGAGGCTTGGGCCTGATGCCCAAGAGAGGTTCGAATCCCCTCCCCTTTGCATCTTTTGCACACACAAAACTACCTCAACTCAACAACTAGAAAATAAAACTGAACTAGCAGCCAATACCACAATTGAACCAGGCAAAGAAATACCAATTTGAAGGCAAAAACATAATTTTTTCATGCAAGATCTCATCATAACCAACAAATTTTCCTTGATTTTTTTTTAACTGGGATTGATGGGATATCTGGTTCACTTTCTGAAGAATGTTGCATGGTGGCTCACTTCCCACTACCATACAACCTCCCTCTATTTTCCTCCCTCTGCTTCCATGGATTCTTGTTTTCAGAGCTTCCCCCTTTGGCCAAAATGTCAAAATGGCTTGAGAGAGGGGAGAGGGGGGGTTTTGAATTTTGCAATTTTGCAAAAAAAAATCAAATTTCCCAAAAATTGCATGAGGCTACGTGCCTTCTCCCCCATTTTCCAATTTTCTGAAATTTTTTAATAATTTTTTCCAATTATTTTTTTAATATTTCTTGAAAAATGTGTAAGTCAAAGTTTGACTTTGACTTTGACCCTGCTACTATTGACTTAGCCCAAAAATGTTGCCTAGTGAGACAGATTCAGAATAGGACACAGGTCACATCGTTGGAAAGGTATCGACGAGCCCGTGGAGAATATGCGTCCACCAATCCCAAATAATTCCACCTCAGCCCTCAAATTCAGCCCAGAACAGTGGTCACTTAAGACCCCTGACTTGCCGGTGGGCCCACGTGACACCCAATCTTGCGAAAGGTGTCAAATCACCATACGATATCCAATCGAGGAAAATGAGGTACCTTCATAAATTTATCGATGGTTTATTTGACAGGCTGGCCATAGATATGTGTGTTGGGGTCATTAATGGTTGTTTTAGCTATCATGAAACCCTTCCATGCGAGTCGGTGGCTCCTCCTTTGCCCGAAATAATCGACCAACTTGTGACAGCTCTAACCAGGCCATCCGAGGTCGGAATGAGGAAAATGAGAAGCCATTGGAAATTTATCTGAGTCTATTAGAGCGTGAAATTGCGGAATCTCTAATTTAAAACCCTTTACCAACACTTTTTAAACCTCGAAGCACTACAACCAATTTGGTGTCCGAAATTGGTCATGTACTTCTGAAAGCTCGTTCTTACCAACCGGGGGTCGAAACCAAGCACGGGATATATCGTTGGAAAGATATCGCACTTCCCTACACCATGTATGGGTTTGATTTTCATTTTGATACAATAATATGAACATAACCATACCAGGAAGTCACAGCTATTGGTTTCATCCATTCGAGTGACGCTAACTTTGTGTCCTCCGTACTGGGTCATACGGACTCAAAATCGGGCTCACGATAGCCTGTTGGAAAGCTTGTTCTGATCCCCACAAAAAGGAATCATTGTATTTCCTAAATTATGACCATATTTCATCTTATTCTTTTCAAAAGGACCCTGTCCCTAAGGGACCCGCCTAGTGGCAAGCGAAGGGGGTCAATGTTAAAATTCTTATAAACTGCATGCTTAGCTCATGAAACCTGAACATGAAAGTCTTGACATGAGGAAGAAATGATGTGGGAGGGTTCAAAACCCCCTGAAGGTAGCCAACTGATACTCTTTCAGGGTAAGAGGCCATAGTAACTATGACCCCCACCACTATCTTCAGCTGGAACTATAGCATCAAGGGATGTTTGTGGAGTAGTGACTGTGTAAAACACCATGTTGAGCCTAGAGAAGATTTTTGGGTCAAAATTCCTGGCGCCGGAGGGGGAATTCCTTCCAAAGAATGTAGAACAATGGGATCACTCGCGTGATAGGCAGGGATACTCGGTGGAAATTTATACTTTCAAAGTGACCAATGTGGGTGAGGGGGGAATTCATTTGTAGTATAAGGACTATTTTTCACATTAGGGATAACCAAAGAATGAAAGTGGTGCAAGAAATATATACAGCAGAATTTATACTAAGATTCACATAATATAGAAGAATGGGAATAATGACCCGGGTTTTGTTGAGCAATGTAGCCCAAGTGACACGGGTCCCTCACCCGGATTATGGCTTAACTGTGAGAATCAAGGCTTAAGGTGAACCTTGACTCAACACAAAGTCTCATGAATACCTTCGATTCTCAATACACAAACAAGCAAACGGGGATTTTTTGAAATCAACGACACACCGGAGGAAAACTAGCAAGCAAACCAGTCAAACAAGGGAGTAAATAAATATAAAAAACATGTGGTAGTAGGTGATAAAATATCAAGTGTTCATAAGTGATGGAACTTTGTAGGAAAACGATCGTTGCTTGGAGAAATCAGATTGTAATTGGTCGGGTAAAGTGCAGTTGCAATCACATAGCTATGTAGCCCATCATGCCATCATGGTTTTTAGCTTCACCAAAGAATGATATGCTACCTCCTTAGACTTTCCCTGCTGAATTTGATGAAATAACAATTAGGTTTACTCCCATTTAAGATGACTTTAAGATAGAGTTTCCCAAAATGTCAAGTATGATAAAAGGGATCCTAGGAGTTCAGTCTTTTCAAGCAACCACCCAACAATAAGGACAATACCCTTCTCATTGAACACCAGAAAAACCAAAAACAAGACAACCTACGACATTTTAAAATGAAAAAGACCAAAACCAATGGAAAATCAAAGAGGTTTTATACTCCAAAATCAAAACCAAACAAACAAAAAGACTCAAAGTTGAAAACCGAGAAGGCAAAAAGGGCTCAAGATTGAAACCAAGGGTAAAAACGGCTCAAGATTGAAACCAAGGGAATATATACAAGCGTGAAAAGGTAACATCAAATACATACAAGAAGGAAAATCAATAACAATGAATACATACAAACAGAAAAAGAAGAAGTGGTGACTTATGTACAAGATTACGAGATCTCTCGGGAGTAAAAGAACTTTAGGTGATGACCATTCACAGGGAATTGAAGTGGTTCTCCATCCAAGGTTTTTATTCTGAAAACATTTGTCCCTAAGACATCGTAGATTGTATAAGGACCCAACCATAAAGGATAAAACTTGCAATGTTTGGATGGGACCTCGTGTGCTTTGTCCCATAATAAGACATCATCTCCTACTTTGTAATTTACCATTGTGGCTCTTTTATCGAAGGAACATTTAACAATGTATTGCTTCTTTTGGAGGTGTTGGAATGCATCTTTTCTTACCTCTTCTAGTTCGATGAGTGTGTCTAAACGATGTTGTAAAGGTTGGAAATCATCTTCTGCTTCAACAATAGCCAACCTCAAGGCTAGAATTTGTAAGTGAACAGGCAGGACAGCAGGAGCCCCATACACTAGAGTGTAAGGAATTTGGCATGTTGTTGTCTTAGGGGTTATACGA
>JASDQU010241606.1:40256-52591 GCA_032191745.1 Picea mariana
AGGCCAAGAGGGGAAATGGAGGGAGGGCATAGGTTCTGGTGGTTGATTCGGTGTGTTGTGTGCGAGAGGTGAGGGAGATGGGAGGAGGCCAAGGGAGGTAGTGAGGTGCATGAGGAAGGAGGGGTTTTGGGAGGGTTGTGTGTATGCAGGTGGAGGTCAAGGTGGAGTTGAACAGGGAGGAGAGTGGGAGGAGGATTATGTTGCAGAGGTGGTGAGGGGGTGGTGGTGGCACCCGGGTGGTGGATGGGAGGCCAACCACCACCAAAAATTAAAATTTTAAACTTTGGCAAAGTGGGTTTTTTCCTTTTGCAACATTTTTTAAAACATGGGTCGTGGGTTCAAACCCCCTCCACTCCCTTTGAATTTTTGGGCAATTGTGGGCTTTTCTGGGCAAAGCATAAGGGAGGGGGTTGGGTTTCAAATCCTAGGGCCTTCCATTAACATGTATAGGCATGCATATTTAGCAATAAACTCAGAATTTAAAAGTCTAAAGGAGCCATGGAGGCTTGGGCCTGATGCCCAAGAGAGGTTTGAATCCCCTCCCCTTTGCATATTTTGCACACACAAAACTACCTCAACTCAACAACTTGAAAAAAAAACTGAACTAGCAACCAATACCACAATTGAACCAGGCAAAGAAATACCAATTTGAAGGCAAAAACATAATTTTTTCATGCAAGATCTCATCATAACCAACAAATTTTCCTTGGTTTTTTTTTAACTGGGATTGATGGGATACCTGGTTCACTTCCTAAAGAATGTTGCATGGTGGCTCGCTTTCCACTACCATACAACCTCCCTCTATTTTCCTCCCTCTGCTGCCATGGATTCTTGTTTGTAGAGCTTCCCCCTTTGGCCAAAATGTCAAAATGGCTTGAGAGAGGGGAGAGGGGGGGTTTTGAATTTTGTAATTTTGCAAAAAAAAATTAAATTCCCCAAAAATTGCATGAGGCTACGTGCCTTCTCCCCCATTTTCCAATTTTCTGAAATTTTTTAATAATTTTTTCCAATTATTTTTTTAATATTTCTTGAAAAATGTGTAATTCAAAGTTTGACTTTGACTTTGACCCTGCTACTATTGACTTAGCCCAAAAATGTTGCCTAGTGAGACAGATTCAGAATAGGACACAGGTCACATCATTGGAAAGGTATCGACGAGCCCGTCGAGAATATGCTACCACCAATCCCAAATAATTCCACCTCATCCCTCAAATTCGGCCCAGAACAGTGGTCGCTTAAGACCCCTGACTTGCCGGTGGGCCCACGTGACACCCAATCTTGCGAAAGGTGTCAAATCACCATACGATATCCAATCGAGTAAAATGAGGTACCTTCATAAATTTATCGATGGGTTATTTGACAGGGTGGCCATAGATATGTGTGTTGGGGTCATTAATGGTTGTTTTAGCTATCATGAAACCCTTCCATGCGAGTCGGTGGCTCCTCCTTTGCCCGAAATAATCGACCAACTTGTGACAGCTTTAACCAGGCCATCCAAGGTCAGAATGAGGAAAATGAGAAGCCATTGGAAATTTGTCTGAGTCTATTAGAGCGTGAAATTGTGGAATCTCTGATTTAAAACCCTTTACCAACACTTTTTAAACCCCGAAGCACTACAACCAATTTGGTGTTCGAAATTGGTCATGTACTTCTGAAAGCTCGTTCTTACCAACCGGGGGTCGAAACCAAGCACAGGATATATCGTTGGAAAGATATCGCACTTCCCTACACCATGTATGGGTTTTATTTTCATTTTGATACAATAATATGAACATAATCATACCAGGAAGTCACAGCTATTGGTTTTATCCATTCTAGTGACGCTAACTTTGTGTCCTCCATACTGGGTCATACGGACTCAAAATCGGGCTCACGATAGCCCGTTGGAAAGCTTGTTCCGATCCCCACAAAAAGGAATCATTTTATTTCCTGAATTATGACCATATTTCATCTTATTCTTTTCAAAAGGACCCCATCCCCAAGGGACCCGCCTAGTGGCAAGCAAAGGGGGTCAATGTTAAAATTCTTATAAACTGCATGCTTACCTCATGAAACCTGAACATGAAAGTCTTGACATGAGGAAGAAATGATGTGGGAGGGTTCAAAACCCCCTGAAGGTAGCCAACTGATACTCTTTCAGGGGAAAAGGCCATAGTAACTATGACCCCCACCACTATCTTCGGCTGGAACTATAGCATCAAGGGACGTTTGTGGAGTAGTGACTGTGTAAAACACCATGTTGAGCCCAGAGAAGATTTTTGGGTCAAAATTCCTGGCGCCGGAGGGGGAATTCCTTCCAAAGAATGTAGAACAATGGGATTACTCGCGTGATAGGCGGGGATACTCGGTGGAAATTTATACTTTCAAAGTGACCAATGTGGGTGAGGGGGGAATTCATTTGTAGTATAAAGACTATTTTTCACATTAGGGATAACCAAAGAATGAAAGTGGTGCAAGAAAGATATACAGTAGAATTTATACTAAGATTCACATAAGATAGAAGAATCGGAATAATGACCCGGGTTTTGTTGAGCAATGTGGCCCAAGTGACACGGGTCCCTCACCCGGATTATGGATTAACTTTGAGAATCAAGGCTCAAGGTGAACCTTGACTCAACACAAAGTCTCATGCATACCTTCGATTCTCGATACACAAACAAGAAAACGGGGATTTTTTGAAATCAACGACACACCGGAGGAAAACTAGCAAGCAAACCAGTCAAACAAGGGAGTAAAGAAATATAAAAAACATGTGGTAGTAGGTGCTAAAATATCAAGTGTTCATAAGTGATCGAACTTTGTAGGAAAACGATCGTTTCTTGGAGAAATCAGATTGTAATTGGTCAGGTAAAGTGCAGTTGCAATCACATAGCTATGTAGCCCATCATGCCATCATGGTTTTCAGCTTCACCAGAGAATGATATGCTACCTCCTTAGACTTTCCCTGCTGAATTTGATGAAATAAAAACCAGGTTTACTCGCATTTAAGATGACTTTAAGACAAAGTTTCCCAAAATGTCAAGTATGATAAAAGGGATCCTAGGAGTTCAGTCTTTTCAAGCAACCACCCAACAATAAGAACAGTAGCCTTCTCATTGAACACCAGACAAACCAAAAACAAGACAACCTATGACATTTTAAAATGAAAAAGACCAAAACCAATGGAAAATAAAAGAGGTTTTATACTCCAAAATCGAAACCAAACAAACAAAAAGACTCAAAGTTGAAAACCGAGAAGGCAAAAAGGGCTCAAGATTGAAACCAAGGGTAAAAACGGCTCAAGATTGAAACCAAGGGAATATATACAAGTGTGAAAAGGTAACATCAAATACATACAAGAAGGAAAATCAATAACAATGAATACATACAAACAAAAAAAGAAGAAGTGGTGACTTATGTACAAGATTATGAGATCTCTCGGGAGTAAAAGAACTTTAGGTGATGACCATTCACAGGGAATTGAAGTGGTTCTCCATCCAAAGTTTTTATTCTGAAAACATTTGTCCCTAAGACCTCGTAGATTTTATAAGGACCCAACCATAAAGGATAAAACTTGCAATGTTTGGATGGGGCCTCGTGTGCTTTGTCCCATAATAAGACATCATCTCCTACTTTGTAATTTACCATTGTGGCTCTTTTATCGAAGGAACATTTAACAATGTCTTTCTTCTTTTGGAGGTGTTGGAATGCATATTTTCTTACCTCTTCTAGTTCGATGAGTGTGTCTAAATGATGTTGTAAAGGTTGGAAATCATCTTCTGCTTCAACAATAGCCAACCTCAAGGCTGGAATTTGTAAGTGAACGGGCAGGACAGCAGGATCCCCATACACTAGAGTGTAAGGAATTTGGCATGTTGTTGTCTTAGGGGTTATATGATTAGCCCATAAATAAAAGGTTAACTTTGTGTGCCAATCACGCTTGTTATCCTTGACTGTCCTCTTAAGGATCCGAATAAGATTTTTATTTGTTGATTCGGCCAATCCATTACCTTGGGGGTAATAGGTGGAAGATCAAAAAAATTGGATGCCATATGTAACACCAAGGTGGAGCATGACATCATACATGAAATCTGATCCATTATCAGTCAATATCTCAACAGGGGTTTCAAAACGGGATAAAATGTTACATTCAACGAATTCTACCACCTATTGATTGGTAGCATTCCTAAGAGTGATTGCTTCAGCCCACTTTGTAAAGTAGTCTATGGTTGTTAAGATGAATATGTGACCAGCGCTATAAGGCGGTGAAACTGGCCCAATAAAGTTCATGTCCCATATTCTGAAAGGGACTTGGACTTCAATAGGCCTAAGAGGTAAGGCAGCTAACTTTTGCCTCCCAGTAAAGCATTGACAAGCTTCGCATTTTCAAACTAGTAAATGGTAATCTTTGTGGAGTGAAGGCCAAAATTAACCTGCATGTAAAAATTTTGTTGCAGTGGTTTTGGCTGAAAAGTGACCTTTACAAACCCCAGAACGGCATTGTTCAAGTGCCATTTGGTCTTGGTCAAGAGTCGAGCATCGTGACAAAACCCCATCAAGGTTTCTTCGGTAAAGGATTTGGCCTTGTAAAACATACCGGAAAACTTGTAAATGAAGTGTTTGTTTGGATTTAGTATCCATTTCCAGTGGGCACACACCATTGATCAGGAAATATATGATAGGTACGTACCATGGTTGTGAGGCTAACTCACTTTCATTAACCAGTTCTTAGAAAGAAATCAAGTCATCTACTTGAGGTGGTTCAGCTATGACCGAGGGGTGGGATTGGGTTAGAAATCCAGCCAGTCGTGTCCCCCTTATGGTTTTCATCAGTTTAATGTCCAATTCATACTCTTTCATGCGCATGATCTATTTGGACCATTTACTATGCAATTCGGTTTGATTCAAGGCAGTGACTAAGAGAGATGTAGGCACAAAAACCAAAACTTTGTGGCCTTGGATGTAATGTCAAAATTTCTCCAAGGCTTTATACAAATAATAACCATGTTTCTCCAGTGTAGAATAGTTCATTTGGAGTGTCTTCAAATTTTGGCTCACAAAGGCGATTGGCCTAAGATTTTCCTCGTGATCTTTTGCAATAAGATTGCAGAAATTGTCTCCTCTGATGAATTAGTGTACATGACAAAGTCTTTAGAGGGATCGTGACTGATTAATAGAGGGGTAGAAGCAATGGCTTACTTAATGTGTTCAAAATCCTGATGGGAAGGGGGGTCACATTTGAACCAAATGTCCTTCTTCATAAGTTGATTTAGAGGTTTGACTACTTGAGAAAAATCAGGAATGAAGCATCTTAGGAAGTTTATCTTTCCAAAGAAAAATTGCATTTCTTTTTTATTAGTAGGTAAGGGAATCTTTTTGATGGATACCACTCTCTCGAGATCAACTCTGACACCTTCTCAAGAGACGATGTGACCCAAATTTTTCCCTCCATAACACCAAAAATGGTCTTCTTAGGATTTAAAGATATGCCAAACTTACAACATCTAAGGAGAACCTGCCTAAGGTGACCAAAGTGACTACTTCGTTCTTTGGAAAAGACTGTGAGTTCATCAAATTAGACAACAATGATATTACCCAATAAGCCTTTGAAAGTAATGGCCATGGCATGTTGAAAGGTGTTCCCAACATTAATCAATCCAAAGGGCATCTTATTCTATGCATATATGCCCCAACAAGTAGTGAAGGTGTTTTTATGACTATCAGAAGGCTTGAGGGCTATCTTATTGTAACCTAAGAAACCATCTAAAAGGGACACCATTTGAGACCCGGAGACTTGTTAGAGGATTTCTTCCATTGGTGGGAAGGGGTAATTGTCTTTTAGGGGCACTCTATTCAAATGTCAAAAGTCAACACACAAACGAATATCACCATTTTTCCTCCTAACGAGAACCAAATTAGATACCCATTGTGAGTAAAGAACATGGTATATGACCACGGATGCTTCCATCTTGTCCAATTCAACTTTAATTTTTTGTTCCAAAGCAGGGTTGTTCTTTCTTTATCTATGCCTATAAGGTTTCGAATCAGGGATTATGGGTATGGCATGGACTATCTCCTGCATATCGAAAACCTTGAGATTCTCATAGGACCAAGCAAAAACATCCTTGAACTCTGTCAAGAGTTCCGTGAATTGAGCGATCTTAGAAGGGGAACATTGTGAACCTATATAGACCAGTTTTGGATCTTTCTCAGTTCCTAGGTTAACAGGGATGGATTCTCGCACCTTCCTAACAGATTCTCTATCAATACTTGGTGCAGAAGTAGTAGCATCATTGGAATCAAACATGGATTCCAGTATGAACAAACCAGGGGGAATATTATTTGTCTTCAATTGGATTATGTTTCTGGTTTCCTCTTCCAACTCATGGCTGATATGTAAATCTTCGAATTCCTCCTTGTTTTGGAAGAATCTACAGATTTGTTCGTCAATATCAAAAACTTGCCAAGAGTCGACATTATCAAGAAATGCAGGTCTATGTAAAATTTGGACCTTTATATCTTTGGTAGACCTTACGAAATCTGAACTAAAGCAAGAACCAGCCAAGGCCAAAGTATCAGCTACGTGGTTTGTGGCCCTAGGCACAGGTTGAATGTTGAAAGATAAGAACTTCTCAATAATTTCATTAGCCCTTTGGTGGTATGTTTGAGGCGTGGGTTGTGAACTTCATATTTATCTCTAATTTGATTCACAACCAATTCAGAATCCCCACTCACCAACAAATTGCATATTCCTAAGTCTAAGGCCTTTTGGAGGCCTTGAACTAAGGCTTCATATTCAGCCACATTATTATTGTTAGGGAATTCTAACTGAAAAGAGAAAGGGATTTCCTTCCCCTTGGGATCACACAAAAGGACCCCAGCCCCAGTTCCGTGCTTAGATTTAGCACCGTCAAAATCCATACTTCACACCATTTATTCTAACTCAAAAGGAGGGACATGTGAATCTTCCTCAGACAACACAGTGTATGTACCCATACATGTATCTTGAAAAGAAACATGTTTTGTATTGTAGGAAGCAGGTACAACCTGCTCTCGATATTTTGGTTCCCTCTTAATGACAACTTCAACACCCTTATGAGGAAAGGTGAAGTGGGTTTCCTCCATGAAGTAATGACCTTTTTTTACTTTGGTGGACCACTCCCTCCCTAAAAGCATGCCATATGCTTTAGGTATATCTGGTACGATCACGTTTATGAGCATGCTCACCTCCGGAGCTTGGTCGTAAGTAATGGATAAGTCTTTGATGTAACCGATGGTTTCTACAGTCCTTGAATCCAAATCTAACAGGTCTTTACATGGGCTTGTGCATTCAATACCCAGTCTTCTCATGACTCAAAGGGGCATGACATTGTGCCTCGCTCCTATGTCAATGACACAGTTATGGAGCACAAAATCAGAAATCAAAACTAGGATATAGAAAGGAAGAACCCCAGGGTCTAAATCAGTAACATCATATGCTTCCCTAGGTTGAGAAGTGGACTCTTTAGAAAGAGGAACTCTCTTTTTCGTTCATGGAGTAGGGGGTGCTTGTAGAACATGTGAAAGATTTTCAAACTGAGAGGGTGTTCTAAGAGCATCTAGTAATGTCATGTGGGTGGGAACCTTTGCTAGATCTTCAACGGCATTGTAAGGTACCAGTGTTGGGAAGAAGGGTGGTGGATTATTAGGCACATTTACCTTATTTGGGGTCCATGGAACCCTGTTCCTTGTGGGGGAATTTAATCTACCATTCGCGGGAAGTTTTCCTTTTTCATTGTCCTTGGGATTGCTTTTGGTCTCTTCCACCCCTTGCGGAGTGGTTTTAGGGGCCTAACTCCTAGTTTCTATAGCAAAGCTTCTGAAAGAAAGAGGATCATCATCGCAAGGAATACAGTCTTCCATGTTAACTCGGTCGTTTTGGGAAGTGGAAGCAAGCTTGTTTTTTACTGGAGATAGAGGGGCTTTGTCGTTTTTATACAATTTCATGTGACGTGTATACGAGTAGCAATACTCGATATCATGGAAGTCTTGGAAAAAGTGACACCAATCCACTTCAGCAACATGTTTCCTAGGAGGAGGAGTAGGAGGGAAAGGAAGTATTGGCCTCGTAGGAGTAGAAAAATGAAAGTCATTCACCTTTTTATTAAGGGAAAGTATTTGGTTGTTCATGTTCATTAATAACTTAAGTGTTTCTGAACTTTCCCTTTCTTCAATCCTCAAAGTTTGGGCAAGTGGAGATTCATACCGAGGACCCTCATTTAGAGGTACCTCATTCCTAGGCCTACCATTAAAACGGGATTGCGCTAAAGGTGAGGGAATCATACCAGAGACCTCCATGTTTCTTTCAATTTCTAGGTCACTAGTCTTGGACGCATCTAAAGTTTGTATTGATTTATCTTTCAACATATACTTTACATTTGGATTCATAGCGTTCATGTAATAATGGAACAAATTGTTCCCATATGGTTGGGAAGCAGTTGGGATCCTATTCAAGGTCGATGTAAAGTGTTGATTAAAATTTTGGATTTGCTCACTCTCATGGATGGAGATGGTTGTGAAATCCCTAAGTAGGAAAGCCACATCATCCGCCCCTTGGAAATGTTTCTTGAATTTTTGGATCATAGTGTCCCAATCTGGGATACTATCATTGGGAAGAAAGTGATACCATCTCATTGCTTCACCCTCAAAGGTTCTAACAAAAGGTCTAATGATGACATCGGGAATTGTTATGTCCATAAGCGCTAATACATCATAGAAATTTTGTATATTTTTTTCAGCACTCAATGTACCAGTGCCACTAAGCTTAGGAAGCTTGTTTGGGGCATTCGCAAGTATGTCATGAAGAGTTTTTTTCAACCTCAAAGGAGTCTCGAGTTTCCATGGCATTGCCATCGGAACAACTATGGGAGGAACAACAATTGTTGTTGAAACAATGGGAGAAACAACCTGAGGATTAATAATTGTTGTTGGATTAACTAATTTTTTCTTTAGTAAGGGACTTTGAATAGCATAAGGGGAAGAGGGTGACTCAACTTGCACTGCAAAGGTAATGTGTTTCCCTGGTTTCCCAGGTGTATGTGTCTCACTACTTGTTTCTTTCATGAACTTTGACTTCTTGTAATCCTGGGGGACATTATTTCCCTAGTCTTAGGATACTTTTGCCCTGCCAGCTTGCAAGGGGATCAAGTAAGTACTTTGAGTACAAGAGATGTATCACCAACAATCCTACTCTTTCTAACACGATGTAGATTAACCCAACTATAAACAAAAATTTGTTTGTGTTCTTCTCGAAGTGGAAGGCAAGGTATGACCGATTTATAACTTCCCACATGAGTTCGAACAAGTCGAATCTGAGACTGACAAGGTAAAAGGAAAGGAAAACTCGATGGTATTTACGGTTCCTAGATGCAATAGAAACTGCAAGGGAACTGAACTATAACAAGCACTAAAGAAAACTCCAAAGGGTTACTGAAAGACCTTGCCACAAAATTTTGTCAACAAGTGGGAAAAGGACCGCAAATAATTTGGGTCCAACGCCCAATATAAGCTTGGGATACAAGCAAATCTAAAGAGATTTGCATGTCCCCAGTATGGTCGCCATAAAAAGGCAGGTGTTATAATAAGCAAAATCTTTTTGTTGGGATAGATTCGACCTATCCAGCTATGAAACCGGTTATAGCCTCTTTGATAGCTTGGCACGAGGCAGAGACTACCCGCACCTCAAGTGGTCCTTCGCCTGAGGCGGTAATCAAGGGGAAAAAAGAGAGGTGAAAGACTTACAAGATGTTTTTCTCAGGACCACCCACCCTGGGTGTTTTCCTCCCTCAGGTTCCTGGATGGCCAAAATGGCCTGGGGGGTGAAAAATATGGATAGTAGGATGAAAACAAGCTTGTTGATTTTTTGGACAATGAACTAAATAAAGCGAACATCGAGTTGTTCACTCCCTTAAAGTGTTGGAAAATGGCTCAAACTGGGTCCCCGGGGTAAACCGATGTCTTGGGTAATTAACCAACGGATGCCTCAAGTAAACAAGTGTGAAACAAGGGTGAAATGTGAGCTTAAAATCCACATCGAAGTCCTTTTAAATGGCTATAAATTGCAAACAACAAGTTGTTCGAAGCTTTTAAGACAGGGAAACAAGCCCAGAATGGCTTGATACCCCCGGGGTGACCCGGGAAGCAACACCGAAATATTGTTAAATCAAAAGGGGGTTGTAAAGGGGGGTGAAAAGCCTTGTTACAAGTTGTTACAAATACGATACAAGGGAAAGTATTCACAAATTAAAATTTTAGTTCGTGGGTGAAAGGTGGACTTACGAAAGGTTGACTTTAAAAGTATTTTATTGGTCAATTTTTAGTTTTTATCACATGCCTTGACCACCACACTGTTTTGAAGGTTATCTCGATCAGGAAAACACATCCCAGAACTGTGCCAATCAGTATAAGAAGAGTAGTCCTAGAAGACCATGGTGGTTAGGTTGAAGAGTGCCCCATGGAGTTCAAAGAAGCAAGGATTAGCCACTTCTTGTCACTAGCACTTTCAGGCTCTTAAAGCCGCTTAGATGGAAGAAGGATACCTGTGAAAAGGAAGAGGCCCAGGACCCCCCTAAAGGGATTTTTAGCTGAGTCTACCCAAGCATAGTAGTATTCCAACCAAGCTAAGCTAATCAACTCCTTGACCGTGTGGTACTAAGGAAATACCACTTGACTTGTACTAACTAGACAACTTTTGAAGGGCTCCTGATGAAGACTCCCTGGCTTTAACTCTTAGTATCCTAAAAAATTGAAATTGCTTGAAAATGAAATACCAGGCCATCCACGTGGCGAGGTCACGTCTTGCTTTCACAAGCATGCCTCTTGGTTACTAAATTTAAAATCTATCTAAAACTATATACAAAAAACAAGTAAATAGATAGGTGGCATATATGTCACGGCTAAATAATATGTATATCTATGTAGCTAAATAATATAAGTTTGTTCTGAGTGTATGGGGTGAACCACTAAATTGTTTTCAAGTATTTTGTCGCCTTTAGCGTGTATTTATCTTGTTGATTTTTATATGGCCCCTTTAGGGGCAGCCACCTATAGATTAGTGAGTGAAAAAATGATACACCATTACAAATTAGATAACATTAGATAATTACAAATAACGATTACACCATTCAACCCAAAGGAATGGGTTGAGGCTCTTTGCAAGCTGCAAAGCGCCATGTGCATGAAAGCCCCAACTAACTCCTTGTATGGGGATTGGAAGTTTAGTGTTTGAAATATAGAAAGTGTGATGATTATCTACGCAAGTATAGATCATATTTTTTAACATAAATTCACAAGTAAACTACTCAAGTTATCTACACAAATTAAGCATATCAACATTGGTATCTGTGCCAAAAAATTTGGAATGAGTGCATGTGATATGTAAAGTGAATATGAGAGTGATTGGGTAGATTTACTGATCAAAATGGATGTTTTTCTTCATTGCCTTGTTGGCCCCTTTACCTCAAACAGGTCTTTAGGTGGTTCCCAACCGCTTAGGAGAAGCAAAATAGGTGATTGGTCATGTCCTTGCAGAAAAACAATGAAATTTTAGTATTTATGTATGGAAAAACTGAATTAAATATACCAGAAATTTGCACATAAAAAGTATATAACAACCAACTAAGATGGTTGTCCCGTGGGGGAAATTGATCCAAATGACCAATTTTCTTGTTTGGGATAGCAAGGTTAATGGTAAGAAAACCTAACAGAAATATACATGAATAAAAAGATAAAGCAAACAAGTATCAACAACCAACTAAGGGGCCTATTTGAGAATTGTCCTAAGGAACCCTAAGACTCCCAACCACTAGCTAAGGATGAAAATAACTGAGTACTTCATAAAATTTGCACTAAAACACATCAAACAAGTTAAACCAAGCTGTTAGAAGATGACAGTAAACAATTTAAGCCCAATGAAGCAACAACAAACACCTAGCTAACCAATCCCTCCTAGAGATAGCTAACATAACAAGCATTTACCCCTACCCCTCAACCCTTAACCAACAAATGACACATACAACAACTAAAATCTAACAAGTATCACACACACAAAGAGTCTTGGAAAATTTCAGCAGAGCTTTGTTACTTTATTCATCGTCCCTTTTTACAATGCCAACCATCTTATTTATAAAGGAGAGATGAAGGCTTAGGGTTAGGTCACAAGACACTTGTCACTTTTGGAAAAGTGACAAGTGGACCAACCCTAAAGTCTTTTTGTCTTTTTACAAAAGGTAGCCTTATCCTAAAAGAGAATCTTATCCAAAAGGGAATCTTATCCTAAAGGGATCAAACCAAATCTGATTTGACCTCTTAATTACAAT
>JASDQU010241606.1:55365-67790 GCA_032191745.1 Picea mariana
GTTGTTGATCGCTTTTCTAAGATGGCGATTCTAGTTGCCTACAAGAAGAGCATCACAACAAAAGCCACTACCAAGCTCTTCTTTGAACGAGTCTGGGTACATTTTGGAATCCCATAAACCATTGTCTCAGATCAGGACATTCGATTTCTCAGCACATTTTGGTCGAGCCTCTGGTCATTTTTGGACACCAAGCTCACCAAATCCACGGTCTTCCACCCCCAGACCAATGGCCAAACCGAGGTCGTAAATCGAATGATCGTGCATATCATGTGCATGTATAATTCAAATAACCCTCACACATGGGATGAGAGTCTTCCCTATGTCCAGCATATCTACAACCGAGCCCTACATAGCTCAACCAGCCACAGCCCCTTTCAAGTTGGGTTGGGATTCAAACCATTGGGTCCCATAGATGTTGCACCTCCCCTTGCGGTCACCTCGACCGACTCCTCTCCTGCTCCAACTGAGGCTGAAAAATCCACCCGGTTCATTGAGAGGATCCAGTACATCTTCCAACAGGTTTAGGATATCCTACAAAATTCCAATGACAAGTACAGCAGCGCCATGATCAACATTGGGTGCCACATAAGTTTCAGGTGGGCGAAAAAGTTTGGTTGCACTTGCAGAAAGAACGCCTTGCAAGACTCCATCGAAATCTTCGCCCACTCCATTATGGGTCGTACACCATCACCAAGGCTATGGGTAATAATGCTTTTGAGCTCAACATTCCTCCTTTCCTTGGCCTACACCCAGTGTTCAACGTGGACCTCCTTCGGCCTTATTTCCCACCATTATTGGACACCTCAGACATAGCAGAATAACTGACACCAACAGATCTCAACCCCGACTGCATACAATAGGCATCCAGTGATTAGATTGTGGACACACAGATCAAGAGCACTCGACAACAAAGGATCCAGCTTTATCGAGTCGTCAAAGCAAAGCAACTCCTGCATCAAGGCAAGTGGCTCACCCGGGGCCAAATTCGGCATAAATTTCCTCATCTGATGGGGGAACTCAACGCAATGGAGACCATTGCTTCCTAAGGAGGGAGGATTGATCCAGGTGGATATCGGTGGCCACCCACCTTTTCCAGCTGGCTCAAAATAGCTTTCTAGCAATTTTGATAATTTACTATTTTTAGCAGTTTTTGGGTCCTGAACTTCCAGAGCCATTTTGAGTCCCTAAACCTTGTTTTTGGGGGTATGTTGCAATTTTTGTCGAATGTTGTAGTCCTCGGATAGATCTTTCCTATGGGTTATCATACGCCTAAAACGGATATCGTATGCAAAAGTTACGACCCCGGGAAGTTGATGTACTGACTTACCCAAACGAGGCCCACATGACTTTTGGCGCTTCATCTCCTAGGGTTAGGTTTTTGGATGTTTAGGGTTTTTGAAACTCTTGTTTATTGTAAAAAGGCCTTGAGAGCCTCATTGTAATCATCTTCTTGTGAATGAGAGCTGTCATCACATCTCTTCTCAGAGATAATCCGCCACCATTCCAGCAAGCTTGTTTTTCGCTGCATATTACAGTTTCAACTTATTTCCTTATTGAATAGAAAATCAGTTTTATTGTATCTTTGTTATTCTATGTTAAGAATCTGGTAATAATCTGTACTCATTTCATTATTCTCATAAAATCCAGATCAGAGGTGGCGGTGGGCGCCAAGGGGTTTGGGGAGGGTTCACAGGTGGAAAGGGGAAATGTGGGGCAGAGGGAAGGGGAGGTTGGAATGGTGGGCACGCAGAGATAATGGGGAGAGGAGATAGCATGGAGGAAATGGACGAGAGGAGGAGCGGGTTCGTGAGGAGAGATAGGGGTGGAGAATGGTGAAGAGGGCGTTGGGACTANGCATGCACGTGAGGGGGAGGGGAAGAATGGAGAAGTGGTTGGGGTTTCAGGATCGCGTGGGAGGAGTTGGCCAGGGGAAAAGAGAGGAGGGAGAGTGGAGAGGAGTGGTGGCAGGTGTTGGGTCACGCAGAGAGGAGGTCGAGAGGGGAAATAGAGGGAGGGAGCAGACTGTGGTGGTTGGTTCGGCGTGCTACGCGTGAGAGGTGGGTGAGATGGGAGGAGGCCAAGGGAGGTGGTGCGGTACGTGAGGAAGGAGGGGTTTGGGGAGGGTTGTGTGTATGCAGGGGGAGGTCAAGGTGGAGCTGACCAGGGAGGAGAGTGGGAGGAGGAGTATGTTGCAGAGGTGGTGAGGGGGTGGTGGTGGTGCCCGGGTGGTGGACGAGTGGCACCCCACCACCAAAAATTAAAATTTTAAACTTTGGCAAAGTGGGTTGTTTCCTTTTGCAACATTTTTTATGGGTTCAAACACCCTCCACTCCCTTTGAATTTCTGGGAAATTGTGGGTTTTATTGGGCAAAGGAGAAGGGAGGGGGATGGGTTTCAAATCCCAGGGCCTGCCATTAACATGTAAAGGCATGCATATTCAGCAAGAAATTCAAAATTTAAAAGTCTAAAGGAGTCATGGAGGCTTGGGCCTGGTGCCTAAGAGGGGTTTGAATCCCCTCCCATTTGCATCTTTTGCACACACAAAACTACCTGAACTCAGCAACTAGCAAATAAAACTGAACCAGCAGCCAATACCACAACTAAACCAGGCAAAGAAATACCAGTTTGAAGGAAAAAACATATTTTTTTCATG
The DNA here is from genome assembly GCA_032191745.1 of Picea mariana. Classification (NCBI taxonomy): domain Eukaryota; kingdom Viridiplantae; phylum Streptophyta; class Pinopsida; order Pinales; family Pinaceae; genus Picea; species Picea mariana. Next base: position 58,019 of record JASDQU010241606.1, read on the forward strand.
CAAGATCTCATCATAACCAGCAAATTTTCCTTGGTTTTTTTTCAACTGGGATTGATGGGTTACCTAGTTCACTTCCTGAAGACTGTTGCATGGTGGCTAGCTTCCCACTACCATACAACCTCCCTCTAATGTCCTCCCTCTATTTCCATGGATGCATTTTTCCAGAGCTTCCCCCCCTTGGCCAAAATTTTAAAATGGCTTGAGAGAGGGGAGAGGGGGGTTTTGAATTTTCCAATTTTGCAAAAAAAAACAAATTTCCCAAAAATTGCATGAGGCTACATGCCTTCTCCTCCATTTTCCAATTTTTTGAATTTTTTTAAGAAAAATTTCCAATTATTTTTTTAATATTTCTTGAAAAATGTGCAAGTCAAAGTTTGATTTTGACCCTGCTACTATTGACTTAGCCCAAAAATGTTGCTCGGTGAGACAAAGTCAGAATCGAACGCACGGCACATCGTTGGAAATTTATCGACGATCCCGGCGGGAATATGCTGCCACCAATCCAAAATAATGCCACCTCAACCCTCAAATTTAGCCCGGAACAGTGGCCTCTTAAGACCCCTGACTTTCTGGTGGGCTCACATGACACCCAATCTTGCGAAAGGTGTCAAATCGCCATACGATATCCAATCGAGGAAAATGAGGTACCATCAAAAAGGTATCGATGAGTACTTTGACAAGGCGACCATAGATATGTTTGTTGGGGTCATTAAGGTTTGTTTTAGCTATCATGAAACCCTGTCATGCAAGTTGGTGGCCCCCCTTTGCCCAAAATAATCGACCAACTTGTGACAGCTCTAACTAGGCCATCCGAGGTCAGAATGAGGCAAATGAGAAGTTGTTGGAAAGGTATCTAAGTATATTATAGAGTGAAGTTGTTGAATACCTGATTTAAGACCCTTTACCAACACTTTTTAAACCCATAATCATTGCAACTAATTTGGTTTCCGAAATTGGTCATGAACTTGTGAAAGCGCGTTCTTACCAACCAAGGGTCGAAACCAAGCACGGGATATACCATTGGAAAGGTCTCGCACTTCCCTACACCATTTCTGGGTTTTATTTTCCTTTTGAGATAATAATATGAACAGAATCAAACCAGGAAGTCACAGCTATTAGTTTCGTCCATTCAGGTGATGCTAACTTTGCGTCCTCTGTACGGGGTCATAAGGACTCGAAATTGGGCTCATCATAGCCCATTGAAAAGCTTATTATGATCCCCACAAAAAAGGAAGCATTGTATTTACTGAATTATGACCATATTTCATCTTATTCTTTGCAAAAGGACCTCGTCCCCAAGGGACCCGCCTAGTGACACGCGAAGGGGGTCAACGTTAAAATTATTATAAACTGCATGCTTATCTCATGAAACCTGAACGTGACAGTCTTGACATTAGGAAGAAATGATGTGGGAGGATTCAAAACCCCCTAAAGGTATCCAAATGATACTCTTTCAAGGGCAAAGGCCATAGTAGGTATGATCCACTGTCTTCAGTTCGAACCATAGCACCAAGGGATGTTTGTGGAGTAGTGACTGTGTAAAACACCATGTTGAGCCCAGAGAAGATTTTTGGGTCAACACTTGGTCAACCTTTGACTTTGACCAAAAACTCAAACTTGACGTCTTAGCTTGTTGAGACTACCAGGAGGTGCACTAGGCTAGGGCACACTAGGCTATCCAGGAATTAGTTCAAGCTCTTCACTTAAGGTGCCTTAACAAGAGGGTTAGGGTTTCGTTGTTGCAGAAAAAGCTTTGACTGCAACTGTAACTGAGAAAATCCTCCCAATATATCTTCCAGTGGTTAGACTGTCCAAAGATAATGTGGGCCCATAACCTGTTAGAAATATTAGGTGTGCTCATTTAACCATAGACAACATAGCAATATTGTCACCCAACCATAGCCCGAAGCCACCCCAGAGCACCTTAACCTTGACAAAGAATAATTCTGGAAGCAAACCCTAGGCCTAATAGTCAATCAAGGTAGTGTATCACTCTCCAGAGTTAGCATACCAAGCATAACATCTAAAACATAACCAAGAGAGAGTCCAAGACTCAAACCAAAAATACAAGTTGCAATAGATGCAGCTGCAACTACTCTCCCGACTTGCGCACAACTAAATTTCTGCAGTTGCGAGCTGTGTGTGTCCAAATGAGCTCTGGCATCATGTATTTATATTGATCCTTCTTAGCTTTCTCGGCCAACTTCTCATTCTGGAGGCTAAAAACTTAATATTAAATATTTCTTTTAGTCGAATTGTCTTCTAGGGTTATGTTCAAAGCTTTAGGGTTTCTTCTTGCTTCCCGGAATATTCTATTCTTGTCAAGGTTACAAGTGGAGGTTAATACCTCCCACAGCTACCATAATATCAACAATAATAAGGAATACTCATCAGAGTCTCTTCATGTGACAAGAGGCTCCACTATCAACAATCCATCTGTTATCACCCCCNCTTCTAGGGTTATGTCCAAAGCTTTAGGGTTTCTTCTTGCTTCCCGGAATATTCTATTCTTGTCAGGGTTACAAGTGGAGGTTAATACCTCCCACAACTACCATAATATCAACAATAATAAGGAATACTCATCAGAGTCTCTGCATGTGACAAGAGGCTCCACTATCAACAATCCATCTGTTATCACCCCCATATCCTCCACTACTGACATTGGGTACTAGAGTAACCAAAGAAAATTCCTTATCAAACTTGGATGAAAAGTACTTCATGGTTGTTTTAACAGTGGTATCATGCCCCTCATGTTCCTTCTTCTTCTTCTTCCCCTTGGAACACTGAGAAGCAAGGCGTCGCTACTGGTTACAACAGTGACATCTGACTTTACTCAAGTCCCTCCCAAAATTTCATTTCTTCTTCCTCTTTCCCTTTTCATCAAGAGAAACATTCTCTTCATCAGCTCCATCTCCCTTCTATCCACTGCTCTGAGATCCTTCCCAGATCTCCTCATGAGTGAAATTGTCCCACAATATGCTCCAATCTAGTAGATTCTCACGACCCACCACACACTTCATGAAAACTTCCCATTCCTTGGTGAAGCCTTTCAAGGCTATCCTCACCAACTCTGAATCTGATATGACCTCCCCAACTGCAGCCAGCTCATCTTTCACTTGAGCTGCCTAGGTAAGATAAGAAGATACACTCTCCCCCTTACCCATCTTGGTATCATGCAGTTTATCCTTCAAGGCCATATTCCAGTTTTCATTCTTCGTCTCGTACAAGTTTTTCAGTGCATCCCAAATCTATTTGGTTCTCTTCTTCTCAGCCAAGTGTAGGATAAGGTGGTCCTTCACCCCATCCAAAATAAGCCTCTAATATTTGGTCTCCTTTACCTCATGTAAATCCAAATCTGTAGAGTGCTCCAAATCTTGTTCTTCGTAATAATAGTCAACAACATGACTTTCCATTTCAAATAGTGAGAAATCCCATCCAACCGGTCCTCATACCTGATGCAAACAGTCATCTCCCTATCAATTGTTCAATGGAAAACAACCAAATAAAGTTTCCCCCTTCAAATATTGCCCAAAAGTAACACTTATCACTGTCACTCAGAGCCCAAGCTCTGATACCATGTAGAAATTTAATGACAAAATCAGCATGCACAAATTTTTCCATACACTTAGCAACCTAGAGATAACTGTCATCTATGAACTATGAAATGTATAAACCCACATTTAGAAAATATTATGAACAGAAATACACATTGTCAAGCACTTTTGCAGCGGAATAAACACAATGAACAACAATCACACATCCATGTAATACTCAGAAATTTAGGCAACCAACTAGGGAAAACCCAATATGGGGAAACCCAAAGAGAGAGAGAGATTTTATTAGCTTCAGGAAAGTATATTAGCAACAAAATTACATTTAGCAGCCAAGAGAATCACTTACAAACACAATTTGTCCCACAAACTTGTTGCCTAGAAAATCATGTCAAATCCATACAAGTGTACGTCCTTGCTGAAATCATTGCCTCGATATTTTTTCCCACAACAAGTTGTTGTACCTTCACTCCTATACTGCTGACCTCCAATAGAAAATTCACCAAAAGCTTCCTCGAAAATTGTGCCCACACTTGCCTCGATTTTAATGCCCAAACTTGTTGTTGTACGGCATGTATGGATCTGTACAGTACGACCTATCTTCATAAATAAATCGCAACCTCTTCTAAACAGAAATTTCTCCCTTGGGAAATGTGCCGAAACTCCCTTGGAATCTGTGCCAAAAATTTGTTGCTCACTTTCCTCTCTCAAAATCTCTCCTAAATCTCTCAATCTTCGCTTCTCATTGTGTCTTTCACACTACTAAATGTGTTCTCTTATAATTCAAAAATGACTTTTCACCTTCCTGATCCCTAAATCCAAAGGCCAAGATCTAATCTTGCCTTTACATGATCAAGGGACATGATTCATTCCCTCCAAAATAAATCACTTAAAATATTAAGTACAATTCCACTTTATAACATAAGTGTACTTTATGTAATAAAGTCACTTTAATATTAGAAGGTACACTTCATTAAAAAATCACTTTAATAAAAGAACCACTTTATTACAACTTTATAAAAACTCATTACAAAGTCAAGTGTCTAGTAGTGCAAATATAAGGCTACTTTTGCATACAAGACAAACATGTGGAGTACCTCCCAAGCTATAAAAGCTAACAAACTCTTCCTTCATCTCAGATGGAGATTCCAAACTAGAAACCTAAAGCTATCCTTCCTTATACTACTAATTAGATTTATAGAACTCATACAATAATTAGAAGCCATTAATTTACATTGTCTATATCTAGAACTCCAATAAGTATGTACATTTAGGTCTTTCAAATCAATTTTCCCATATATTTTTTAAATGGAAATATTTGTAATTTCAAATAAATCTTTGCTACATCAACACGAAAGATTCATAAGAAAAAGACTTGGTCTGGTGCCTATTGATAATAAATTATTTTAAAATATTAAAAATTTTTAATTTTTGTGTTGATTAAATTTAGAATGTGAAAAATATTTTTCAATATTCTAAGAATAGAAGAATCTAATTTATTATTCAAGACATTAATAATAAATTATTATAAATTATTAAAATGGTTTTCTTTTAATTATTAAAAATTTGATAATAATAATATAATTTTAAAATTATAAGAATACTTTTCCACATATGCTAATTTTTTTCCAATCAAAACTATATTTTTTTTTTGAAAAAACACATATTTATAATAATTAAGACCAATAACACTATATATGCTATAAATTAAATTAATTTAAATAACTTTTAATGAGATATTTCATCTTTTAATAAATTATAATAAGTATTCAAGTATTATGGGCTAACCACATTAAAGAGTGTGAGATTGATATAGAAGTTATTAGAGATATTTCTAATGCATTTAATATGTTACAAGATAAATAGATACAAAGCGCTAATTAAAAGGAAAAATAGGTACTATTGAATAGAAAGCAAGCAAAGATTTTATAGATATCTAAGCTAGATACTAAGAAATTTTGGAGGTGAATTTTGACTCATAAAACTAAAAACAACAATATGACTCACTTGAAGTACTGGAATTCCTACCTTAAAAATATCTAAGAATTCCTTAATGTCATGGACAACATTCAAACTCTTACTACAATGAAAGAAGTTTTTTCAATAGAAGACATAGAGTTTGGGGTTAAGTGGCTTATAAAAGGGAACAATGACATCGAAGGCATATCCTCATCCCTCACATTCACAATCTTTTCAATTTAGTAGTTATGTAGGGCTTCCTTAACCTTGGACCCAAAGCCTCATTGTACCTATTTTTAAAGGTGGGGATAAGAACAATCCATCTAATTATATGGAATTATATGGAATTACTTTGGAAAATAAAATCAGCATATGGCTAAAAAGCCACAGAAAAATAACTAAAGGCTCGGAAAAATTTAGGAATTATCATTCCATAGTGGACCACATTGTTACACTTAGGATCACTGCACAAAAATTACACAATAATAAAACTAATCTCTTATGTTGTTTCATTGACTTTTGAAAATATTTTGACATAGTGCCCAAGAGTAAGCTCTCGAATAGGTTTGAAGAGACAAAAGTGTTAAAATATTGTGTAACTGCAAAGCATATTCTTATCCCCTGTTGTGGATAAAGATAAATTATTTTTATTATTGATTAGATCAATCCCCTTTTGTGGATTTAGCATGTCGGGTATTGTAAATGACCAAATCCCCTTTTGCGGATTGGTCAAACCCTAATTGTAATAGGCTAAATAAGAAGTCGGCCCCAGAATATATTAAAGGTGGTTATAACCACCCAGAAGAAGAAGTTGTCCCTGCCAGTGAAGAGACACTTCCACACATGCCAGAATTGTATAAATAAGAGAGGTCAGCACCTCATTTAGACACACACTCATATCACTCATCTAGTGCGCAAGTATTGAAGGAAGCTGCAGTTACCAGTTGCCGGAAGAAGGAAGAGAGAGAGAGGCGCATCCCTGGGAGAGGAATTTCTGTGTTGTTTGGTTCATTGTCTTAGCATTGTCTTGGCATTGTATTGGCTATCTATATTAAGGAAGTTTTGTTGGGTTTTCTTCCCCTTGAGGATTTCCCAGGATAAATGTGTGTGTACTCTTGTGATTGTGTTTCTCTCAGTGATCCTATCTATGCTATTGTTATCTAGTAAATTGAAAGTAACCTAATAATAGCAGAAACTTTAACATGGTATCAGAGCTAAGCTGAAGAGAGCATCTCTCACAGGAAAAAGAAAAACGACATTGTTGTCGTACATGAAAATTAGGGTTTTTTATTAAAGAAGGTTTTCAGCCTCAAATCCATCTAGAAAGGTGTGCCCTACCTCAAGGAACATTTTGGCATCCTCAGTGCACTATTTCAGTGGTTAGATCTCCTGGAAAGTGAAACCCTAGTTTTCACAAAGTACCAAAAGTACCAGAGTACCAGAAGTACCAAAAAACCAAAAGCACTAGTCCAGAAATCCGTTGGTCCAGTTTCAAGGGTCAAAATTTGGATTTCAGAAATCTAAATGTACCAGCATACTCACCTCAGTCTAGCGCATCTTTTGGTGAGTTCAGTTTTCAGATCCAAGAAATTTGATTTTTTTATTATTTCTATAAGCCCTGAGGGCTAGGGTTTCTACTACAAGAAAGAATGGCTACCAGCATGAGGGTAGAAGACAGGAAGGAAGGATCTAGAAACTTTAGATCTTGGAAGCATGGGTTGCATATGATTCTAGATGAGAATGATCTCCTAGAACATGTTACAGTGGGTGTACCAGAACCAGATGAAGAAGAGAAAAAGACCAAGCATAAGAAGAATGAAAAGAAAGCAAGTAGAATCGTGTTAGATTCAATAAAAGATCACTTGATCCCTCATATATCTGAACTACAGACAGCAAGGAAAATGTATGAAGCACTCAGCGGATTATATGAAATCAAAGACATTAACCGAAATCTTGCCTTAAGAAATCNATCAGCTTCGTAATATGAAGATGGACAACTCAAAATCTATCACATCCTATCTTATGAGAGTTTCTCAGATCAGAGATCAGCTTGCAACTATTGGAGATTTCATTAGTGAAAAATAACTTGTAACCACAACCCCAAATGGGTTTCCAACATTTTGGATTCTTTTTGTACAAGGAGTGTGTGCAAGAAGCAAGTTACCCAAGTTTGATAAGTTATGGGCAGATTGCACTCACAAAGAATCTAGACTTGCAGACCAACAGAAGAGATTAATTGTCGATGAAGAGGAAGCTCTTATAGCTCAAAAGAACAAAAGAAGTTCCTTCATAAAGAACAATAAAGAAGCTAACTCCGTAAGAGTTCCAGACAAGAAGAAAGATGTTTCAAAGATCAGATGCTACAACTATCAAAATTTGGGACACTTTTCTTATGACTGTCCTCAAGGAAAAGGGAAAAGAAAGTATCAAGCACATGTGGCAGAGGAAGAGGAATCTCCTCCCTCAAAGAAAGATTTAGCAGAAATTAAGGATTATGTACTTTAAGTTGAAGATAGTTGATCTGAAGAAAGGTAGCAAATGGTGGAGTCTGTGAAGCCTCTCCACACAAAAACAAAAGATAAGTGTTCATGTTTATTTTTAGTATCTTGTTTACTTTAACATTTTATCATTACAAGTTAGATTTTTTGTGAGAATGTTAATTAACCTCGTTTTATTTCAGTGTCTATGCATACTTATGAAGGAAGTATCAAAGAAGAGGATTAAGAAAGAGATAAAATATTTATTTCATGTATGATCACTCATGAGAGTGACAAAGAAAGCATACTGTAAGTAAGTTTACAAGTCTCGGAAGAAATAACTTATTCCGTGAGTTGCAGAAGTTAGACAACATGAAAAGGACGTATGATATGGTGACATTCAGTAAAGGCCAGACAATATCTAGTATTTATATAGGAGCAAGAGGCTCCTAAAGATGCAGAACAAAAATATTCAAGATGAAGAAAAAGATGGATACTCAGATATAGTGGATGAGATGCAGGTAACTACAGGTTGCTCCAGTACCGTTCTTATAGATGCAGAGGGAGTAGGTTGATCCAGTATGAAGACAGAAAGAAAGAAATGTTCGAACTCAAGAAGGCACCCAGGATATTACAGAAGAAGAATTTCAAGGATGATGATTAGAAGTTGTTAGTTTGGTGCAAGAGGGATCCATGTCTCCGAGTTCGAAATGGAGGATCGTGATTTGATGCAGTTAGGAAAGTAGATGGATGGTGCCCAAAAGATGGGTAGCATGGTATTATACCTTGGAAAGATTTTGGACCACAAGATATTTTCAGATCCCATAGCTAGACCTTCGTAGAGAAGGAGAAAGAGAAAAGACCTTTGTAGAGAAGGAAAGAGAAATCCCACAGGTAGACCTTCATAGAGAGAAAAAGAGAAGAGACATTCGTAGAGAAGGGGAATGAGAAATTTTCCAAGGTTGGCCTCTGTCCAAGTGTTGAGTTTTGGATACTTTAGGGACATGCTAGAATACCCTCGTAGAGAGGAATGTGGATGTTTCTCCAAGGGGCAGCGGGCAGATACTCTACTCTGGCCAAGGATTGAGTAGCCTGGAACACAAACCTTGACCATGTGGAATGGTTAGTTGGCTCTTGAGGTTTGTGTCGTGATCCTACGTGGATCATGGAAAGGGAGTCTAGTATTGCCCAGGCTAGTATCTTAGCTTCCCTAGTTCATGTGGGATGACTAGGAGTGAAGCTATGGTAGTAGTCCTCCCTAGTGGATGGGTGAGATAGATGACTACAAGAGAAGGGAGAACATAAAAGGAATGGAAAAAATCATAGAATATCTTCTATGTGAAGATAAGACATCTTTTGTGTGAAGATAAAATATCTTATGTGTGAAGATAAAAAAGAAGTATCTTCTGCGTGAAGACGAAAGAAAGAAAGAGTATCTTATGTGCGAAGATAAAGAGAACAAAACTTCCGATGATTTATATATATGCCAGCCAGTGATCATGATGCCATATGACCAAGTGGATACCTCCAGTTATCTAGTTGATGACGTTGCCCAGTACCCAGTTGATGATGTTACCCAGTTGATGATGTTATCCAATTGATGTTGTTATCTAGTTGATGATGTTGCCCAGTTGATGATGTTATCTAGTGGATGTTGCTACCTAGTTGATGTCGACATCCAGTGACCTATCAAAAGATAAAGAATATCCTTCTTGTTAAGAGGGAGTGTTAAAATATTGTGTAACTGCAAAGAATATTCTTATCCCCTTTTGTGGATAAAGATAA
>JASDQU010241606.1:95484-107424 GCA_032191745.1 Picea mariana
GGGAAGTAGGTAGTCGAAATCCTAAAGAGATTCGACATGTTAGAGTGCAAGTCCATGAATACACCCATGGAAGAGAAAGTGAAGCTATTGGTCGACACTTCATCAGAATTGATTGATGCCATGTTGTATAGACAAATCATTGGATTGTTGATGTACCTAATGAACACCAGACCAGATATTTGTTTTTTCGTGAACACTTTGAGTCAGTTTCTGGTAGAACCGAAACATGTTCACCTAGTTGCTGCAAAACATGTGATGAGGTAACTTAAAGGTACATTAGGTTGTGGTCTCAATTATGATGGAGATCATGATTTCACACTGAGTGGGTACATTGATTCAGATTGGGTTAGAAGTGTTTCTGACAGGAAGAGCACTTCAGGATGTTGTTTCATTTTGGGATCAACAATCCAGCATTGCTCTCAGTACAACAAAAGTAGATTACATTGCCACATGTTCTTCCATATGTGAATCTATATGGCTTCGAAAGTTTTTGATAGGTCTATTCGACCTAGAAATGGAAGAAACCATGATCCTATGTGACATCCAAAGCTGCATAAAGATGACAGAGAATCTTGTATTTCATGATAAGTCAAAAAACATAGAGATCTGATACCATTACATCCATGACATGGTGCAGAGAGGAGCCATAAAGCTCCAGTACATTAGCACAAATGAACAGGTTGTCGATGTGTTGACCAAGCCTCTATCTCATGTAAAGTTTGAGCACTTTCGAGATAAGATCGGTATAGTCCGAAAGGACCTCCCTCGAAAGGGGGAGTAGTGTTGTGTTGATATGTCAGCCTAGTGTTGTGCTTCCAGCTTAATTGTTGCGTTGAGATGCCAGCCTAGTGTTGTGATTCCAGCTTAATTGTTGTGTCAAGATGCCAGCCTAGTGTTGTGCTTCCATATTAATTGTTGTGTTGAGATGCTAGTCGAGTGTTGTGATGCCAACTTAATTGTTGTGTTGATATTCCAGTCGAGTGTTGTGATTCTATCTTAATTGTTGTGTTGAGATGTCAATCGAGTGTTGTGATGCCACCTTAATTGTTGTGTTGTGATTCCATCTTAATTGATGTGTTGTGGTTCCAACTTAATTATTGTGTTGTGATTCCAGCTTAATTGTTGTGTTGTGATTCCATATTAATTGTTGTGATGATGTTCCAACCTCGTGTTGTGATGATGTGCCAACCTCGTGTTGTGATGATGTGCCAACCTTGTGCGGTGATGATGATGTATTAGTCTTATACTAATCCATATTGATGTAGATTATGATTTCGTTCCATTGATAATGATGATGTTGTTGATGAGAAAAACTTTCGATGATTTATAGATATGCCAGTTAGTCTTCCAAGATGTTGTTGATGATATTGTCCTCTCACCCACCTGATGTTGTTGATGATTTTGTCCTCTCTCTCGCTTCTTGTTGTTGTAGAATACCCTTCTTTTTAAGGGGGAGTGTTGAAATAATGTAACTGCAAAGAGTATTCTAATTATTATTGATGTATTATTTATTAGATCAATACCTTATTGCGGATTGATCATGTCGACTATTGTAAAGGACCAAATCCCCTTTTGCAGATTGGTCAAAACATTATTGTAATAGGAAGAATAAGAAGTCAGCCCCATAATATATTAAAGGTGGTTATAACCACCCAGAAGAAGAAGTCGGCCCTGCCAGTGAAAAAAGACCTCCATGCACACATGCTAGAGTTGTATAAATAAGGAGGCTAGTGCCTCATTTAGACACACACTCACTTGTCCATCAAGAGACAAGTTCGGAGCTGCGGTTGGAGAAGAGAGAGAGAGAGAGGGACATTATTGGAAGAGGACTTTTTGTATTTGTTTGAGTTATCCCTTGGCATTGTATTGGCTATCTATAATAAGGAAGTTTTTATGGTTTTTATCCCCCATGAGGGTTTCTCGGGATAAATGATGTGTCTCTTGTGATTGTGTATTTCTCAATGATCCTATCTATGCTATTGTTATCTAGTGAAATGAAAAAAAATCTAATAATAGCTTAAACCTTAACATGTTGTTGGGCATGTGTTCAAATCCATAGGGGGTAGGGTATGTATACCTCCGTAGAATTTACCAGTCAAATTGTTGGGCGAAGGGGGGTCCCTTGTCCCACAAACAAGGGGGTCTCATACAACAATTTGGTGTGGCTTCGTCGTGACCTTAAAAATGGATTATTATTATTAGTTATATTCTTTGCATGTCTGTGTGTGGGTGCATTAGATTCAACAACTGCGTCATATTCGACAACTGTGTGGACAGGTTTTGCTATTTTTAGCGGATTTTGTTATTTTTAGCGGTTTTCTAAATTAATCATGGATTAAGGGATTAGGGTCTTGGTAGCTACGAAATAACTAAACCATTTTATATATTGTATGGTGAATGGTGAAATTAATACAATAAAGATTTGAGAGGTGCAACACCAAGGAAGACTGGTTTTCTCCTAGTTAAGGGTTTCCAATGTAAATCTCTGTGTACTATGTGTATGTGCCATTGATTAATTTTTGTTTTCTTAAGAATCTATATGCATTGTTTTACTTCACAGGTTTAAAACTTACATGTGGTATTAGATCTCATTTTTGGATTCAGAGGGATGCCTTTGTTTTTGAGGGTTTGGATCAGTCTTGATAGATCAATTTTATCTTGGATTTGTGATAAACTTGGGTTTAGTGGGAGCTTTTGTAGTGGTGATTCGAGTGTAGAAAGAGGAATGGTGAGCTCTTATAGAATAGAGATAGAGAAGTTCAATGGTAAAAACTTTGAGCTATGGAAGATCAATATGGAGGACCTTCTTGTAGACAAATAACAATGGATCGTTGTGGATCCTGGTATACGACCTACTGGTATGCAACCTACTGGCACACAAACAACTGATACACAACCTACTAGTACACAAAATACTAGTACACATGGTATGTTGAAAGAAGATTGGGAGAAGTTGGACATAAGAGTAAGGAGTATTATTCGACTCTACTCGGCAGACTCGGGGTTGTTGAATATCTCGCGAGAATCTATAGCAAGGAACTATGGGATAAGTTATTGAATTTGTATCAATCAAAGTCCCCGGTAAAAAAATTGTTTCTTCGAAAGAAGTTGTATCAACTTAGGATGGAAGATGAAGATTCTATGACAAAACATCTAAATTCCTTTAATACTCTTGTAAGTGAACTTGTCTCTATTAATATTACGATTGCATAATAAGATAAGTATATTACTTTGCTATGTTCTTTTTCAGACTCTTGGGATAATATGGTTGTAGAAATTGGTAGTACCACTCAATCTACATTGAAGTATGAGGATGTAGTTGCATCCTTGTTATCTAAAGAGATGAGGTGGAAACGCATGGATGTTCATAACACATATGATTTATTTGTAAGAGGTTATACCCAAGACAGGAATCCTGGTAAGTCTTTGGGGGGGAGATATAAATATACAAGTATATCTAAGTATCCAGGAAAATCTTTGAGGAAATGTTGGAAGTGGTAAAATAGGGCATTATAAGAAAAATTGCAAGTTTAAGAAGGTTGATAAACCAAATGGATCTGATAGTACCTCTTCCACAGAGTTGAAAACCTCCACTGATGAAGGAGGTGATGTTTACCTAGCATCTATAGGTACACATGCATACCATGATGTATGGTTGATCGGCTCAGGTGTTTGATACCATATGACTCCTCATAGGGAGTGGTTCTATGAATATGAAAAATACGATGCTGGTGATGTATTCCTAGGATATGACTCGACAAAAAAAATCATGGGGCGTGGAAGGGTTAAGTTGTTGCTAAAAGATGGAACGATTCGAACTCTCCCTAGGGTCCTGCACATTCCAAAACTATCCAGGAGTCTAATATGTGTATGAAATTTGGATGATGCAGAAGTGGATATTGTATTGGGAAAGGGCACTTGCAAGACGGTACGAGGGGAAATGGTGTTGATGAGGGGATTTCAGTGTGGAACTCTGTACAAGTTTTTGGGAAGCACTTATACTAATGGGTGTAACAATTTTGTTGTCCCTGAGAAGAGAAATGAAGGATAAAAGACCAATAATGTCCCTGAAAAGAAGACCATGATGTGGCATCAAAGACTGAGTCATATTGGAGAAAAGGGCCTTCGAACACTATGCAATAAAGGTATGGTTGAAGGTTTTTCTAATTGCACTCTAGATTTTGATTTCTGTGAACATTGCATATATGGAAAACATAATTGAGTAAGATTCCCATCTGGTGCTACAAGATCAAAGGGGATCTTAGAGTTGATACACAGTGATGTGTTTGGACCTGTTCTTGTTCCATCCCTAGGTAAATCTGTGTATTATGTTTCATTCATAGATGATTTCTCAAGGAACGCATGGATTTACTTTCTTAGAAAGAAATCTGAGGTATATGATAAATTTAAAGGGTTTAAGGCTCTAGTAGAAAATCAGACAGAAAAGAAACTAAAGGTATTGAGGACAGATAATGGTGGATAATTCTGCGAAAATGAATTCGAAGAATTCTGTAAGAAGTGTGGTATAGCAAGGTAGAAGACTACTCTATAGACACCTCCGCATAATGGAGTTGCAAAAATGATGAACAAGACATGGATGGAAAAAGAAAGGAGCATTCTTAGTCATGTCAAGTTAGGACAAGAATTATGGGCAGAGGTAGTGGGTACAACATGTTACCTGGTCAATCGATCATCCTCATCAGTGTTGGATAATAAAACTCCACACAAGGTATGGTCTGGAAAGAAACCCTCTCTTGAACATATTAGAGTGTTTGGTTGTGATGCTTATGTACATGTTCCAAAGGAAAATAGGAGTAAGTTGGATAATAAAGATGAGAAGAGTATCTTTATTGGTTATAAAGATGGTGTAAAAGGCTATAAGCTTTGGAACCTAGAAACTAAGAAGATTGTTTATAGTCGGGATGTTGTTTTTAGAGAAGTAAAAGATGTTTCCAAACAGGAGTTCCTACCAAGGAAAAAAGAACCTAAGAAAATAGAGCTTGAGTTGGATGATGCAAAATCTGAATCCTCTGAAGAAGATGAAGCATAAGAAGAAGAATCTCATACCCCGGTATTGAGGAGATCAGTGAGAGAAATTAGAGAACTAGAAAGGTATAGTCCACCTGATTTTCATTATAATTTTTCTTTATGTATTATTGATGATTATCCTAGAACTGTCAGGGAAGCAGTGAATTTAGAGGATAGTAAACTATGGAAGAAGGCCATGGTTGAAGAAATGGATGCCTTGGATAAGAATGAGGCATAAGATATAGTTGAGGTGCCAGCTAGAAGAAAATTTGTTGGTAGAAAATGGTTTTTTAAGAAGAATTTTAATGCAGAAGGAAAAGTGGAGAAATACAAAGCTCAATTAGTAGAAAAAGGTTATTCCTAGGTAGAGGGAATTGACTTTGGTGAGATTTTTTCTCATGTTTCCAAGTTAACGTGTATTAGATTTCTTTTATCTATTGTTGTTTCTTTTGATCTTGAAGTGGAACAGATGGATGTGAAGACAACATTCCTACATGGGGATCTGGAAGAAGAAATCTACATGAAGTAGCCATAAGGCTTTAAAGTGAAGGGAAAAAAAGAGTTGGTTTGTAAGCTAAAGAAGTCACTATATGGTCTGAAGCAATCACCTAGGATGTGTTACCAAAATTTTGACACATACATCCTTGGATTGGGATTTGTGAGAAGCAGGGCTGATCACTATGTATGTTCCAAGCAGGTTGGTAATCACTTCATTTATGTAGTGTATTATGTTGATGACATGTTGTTGGTAGGAAATAACATGAATGTTATCAAGGAGGTGAAATCAAATCTATCCTCCAAATTTGACATGAAGGATCTCAGTGTTGCTAACTTCATTCTGGGAATGGAGATTAAAAGATATTGTGCAAACATGAAACTCTAGTTGAATCAGAGAAAATATGTTGAGACGATATTGGAGAGGTTTAATATGCATGGAAGTAAACTGATCAAGATTCCTATTCCTATAGGTGTAAATTTATCTGTAGATCAGTGTCCCAAGACACAGGATGAAGAAGAGGACATGTCCCATGTTCTGTATGCTAGTACAGTTGGAAGTTTGATGTATGCAATGGTCTGTACTAGACTGGACATTGTACATACAGTGGGCATTTTGAGCAGGTATATGTTAAAACCAGGGAAGGAGCAATGGACAACAGTAAAGAGGGTCTTCAGGTATCTTTGTGGCACTACCAATTATGGATTCTGCTACCAATAGAGTGGTGGACATACATGGCTTTGTTGATGCAGACTGGGCTGGACATTTGGATCGCAGAAGATCTACAAGTGGGTGTGTGCTTAACCTATTTGGAGGAGCAATCAGTTGGATGAGAAAAAGACAAGTTGTAGTGGCACTCTCAAATACAGAAGCTGAATACATGGCAGCCACTCATGCAAGCAAGGAAGTAGTATGGTTACAAATATTGTGTTCAGGTATTGGGTTGGTACAACAAGCAGTGAGATTAGATTGTGACAGTCAGAGTGCAATCTTCCTGGAAAATAACTCAGCTTGTCATTCGAAGACAAAGCATATTGATGTTCAATATCACTTTGTGAGAGACATGGTTGAAGAAAAGAAGGTGTTGCTGGAAAAGGTTGACACTTTGAATAACGTTGTAGATTCATTGACAAAGTCTGTGAGAACAGAAAAGTTCTCCTGGTGTAGAGTAACAATGGGCATTGTTGCCCTGGATTGTTGACTATATAATCCTATGAACCCTTGTATGCAAAAAAAACAACATGTGGGAGAATGTTGGGTATGTGTTATATTCTTTGCATGTGTGTGTGGGTGCGTCAGATTCAATTTTTTCTATTGTTAGCGGATTTTGCTATTTTTAGTGGTTTTCTAAATTAATACTGGATTAATGGATTAGGGTTTTGGTAGCTACGGAATACCTAAATAATTTTATATATTGTATGTGAATGGTGAAATTAATACAATAAAGAGTTGAAAGGTGTGGCACCAAGGAAGGTTGGTTTTCTCTTGGTTAAGGGTTTCCAGTGTAAATCGTTGTGTACTATATGTATGAGCCACTGATTAATTTCTATTTTTCTTAAGAATCTGTATGCATTGCTTTACTTCACAGGTTTAAAACTGACATATGCAACATACTCTTCCTAGGGTGTCAACCAACAATAACCAATAAATAACTAGAAATAACTAGAAAATGCAGATTTTCCTTACCAATTCCAAGAGAGAGAGAGAGATCAAACCCTAGTTCACCAAGAATTTACCATTCAAGAGAAAGTAAAGAATCCTCCAAGAGGTTTTCACCACTTAGTCTCATCCATTCACCAATATATAACACCAAAAATCATTTGCAAGAGAGAGAGAGAGATACAAAAAATGCTCAAGTATAGTGAAAGTTTCAGCCAATATGTCTTCTCACAATGGGAGAGCTATGATGAAAAATTAAATAGAGATGATATATATTTATACAAATCCTATAAACATAGTTTGTCCATAAAACATAGGGTAAAACACAATACAAGGGGTCAAACTCCCTTATCTTTCCCCTTTACAAAAATAATATTATTTAATTCATATTTTGCACATAAAAGAAACCCTAGAAACATGGTGTCACCCTTCTTTTGGGTAACGTTTGGAACTTTTGGTCAAATCATTGAGTTTGAAAAGGGAACACTAGGCCTCCAAAGGCTAGTAATCTTCAACCACAACCTTTATTCCATGATCCATGGGCCTATTCCTCAAAAAGTGCCAAGTGTCCATCATCACCACCACAACGTAGCCCTGGGTGACGTCAAGCCCCAAAAAGGTGACATGTTTCCCCTTTCAAGAAAGTTGTTTGGTATGCAAGGGGTGGCCAAGATCCTCCAAGGTGTCCTCTAGGCCTCCAAAGGAATTTCATCATCATCTAGAGTGTGGGCCCTTGGAATCCAACCTGTGGGCTTCAAACCCCATGGAAGCCCAATCTAGGCTTATTCTTCCAAAATTTCCCACCAACTAGGTGTTGCCAAGACAAATGGATACGCCCTCTAAGGATCTCAAGTCAAATGAATCATGATGAGTAAATCAAATTAATAAAAGAGCCATCTAAGCATGTACATCCAAACCAACTCATCAAAATAAACCAATTCTCAAAGACCCTATGCAATTTTTCGAGTTTAGGTATGGGACAGTAGGCGAAATGACCTATTAGGTGAATCGTACCTCAAGTTTAGGGGTGTTTCCCAAGGGTACCTCATTCTTAGTCATGTGGATGAGGTGTTGTAAGGTACCAGGTCTATTATATTAGAAGAAAAGAGAAATAATGTAGATAATAACAATGATATAGCAACATAATACGAAAATACTACAGGGATAACAACGGATCAACAAATTATATGGAACCACAACACCAGAATTATATCTTTATTGATAGGAAACAATGTTCACTTGCCTCTTCAAGGGGGAAAACTTCAGCAGAGCAGATCTCTATTACAATAATTCTTCTAGACAAAATTTAGCATACCCTCTACTCCTATTTATACTAAATCTATCTATCCAAAAGAACAATCTAGAGGAAGATCCTTCTAGAAGCGGAAACTTCTATTGGGTCTTCTTACATTTGACTTATTCCTCCTTATTGCTACACCTTATTAATATTGATCATTATTACATGGAAATATATTATTCTACTCACTTGAGGGTTTAGGCAGGTTAGGTCCCTAACATGCTCTCCCCCTTAAATTCATCCTTGTCCTCAAAACTATAGATGAGRAAATTGTTGYAGAATGGTAGTTGGCTCCCAGGTGGCATCTKTTGGAGTTGTATMTTTCCTMTAGACTAACACTTCCTTGATGGTGCACTGATGAATATGACACTCAYGCTGGTCCAAAACTACTTGTGGATGCAACCAKATGTATCCTTATTMATCCAACTCGAGAAGGTTGGTTTGAATTTGGCACTTAGTTCCAATCACCTTCTTTAAACAAGAGATATGAAAAAAAGGATGGATCTTAGAAGGACTGGGAAAATCTAGTGGATAGGCCACCTATCCCACGTGCTTGAGAACTGTATAAGGAMCATAAAATTTGGGCGTCAATTTCTGACAATGGTCGAACTTGAGTGAAGTTTTCTTATAAAKTTGCAGTGAAAGAAATACTTGGTCTCTTTCATCAAATTGACGTTCTGACCAACCTTGATCTGCTTGTTGCTTCATGCAATTCTGAGCCATGATCAAATTCTCTTCGAGGGTATGGAGAATAACTTCTCGAACTGTAATAGTTTAGTCAACCTCTTGGACCTTCGAGACACCTATCATGTAGGAGATAACGGAAGGCGGATTTTGTCCATATACTGCTTCAAAAGGAGTCATGTGAGTAGTTGTATGGTAAAAAGTGTTGTACCACCATTCAGCTAACGATAACCATTGAGCCCATTGATTTTTCCTTTCAGAGGAAAAACACCTCAAATATGTCTCCAAACATTTGTTGACAACTTCAGTTTGACAATCAGTCTTAGGATGATAGGCGGTGCTGAGATGAAATTGGGTGCCCTGTAGCCTGAACAGTTCTTGCCAAAAAATGTCGGTGAAAGTGGAATCTTGATCATAAATAATATAATGAGGCATGACATGAATCTTGAAGACATGATCCATGAAACGTTGAACCATAGTGGATGCGGTAAATAGATGTTGAAGAGAACAAAAATGAGCATACTTGGAAAGACGATCAACGACCACCATGATGACTCACTTATTTCCTAATTTAGGTAATCCCACAATAAAATCGATAGAGATGTCCCTTCAGATAGAAGGTGGAATCAGAAGCAGTTGTAGTGTGCTAGGAGATTTGATTGTTTCTCCCTTTTTGCATTGAAAAACATCACATTCTGCCACAAAAGTGTGAACGTCCTTTTTCATAGCATCCCATAAAAAAGAATGTTTGACCCAGTCATAGATTTTGGTAAACCTTGAGTGCCCAGTTGTAGGTGTAGCATGAAGCTCATAAAGCACTGTGGATTTAAGTTGTGACTGTTTACTTAAATACAAATGACCTTTGTATCGAAGCTCATCATTATTCCAAGAGTATCCTAGTGAAACTAGAGAGTTGGCTTGCAATTATTGGATCAGATGCAAAATTTTAGGATCTTCGAGCCATTCCTGGTGAGAATCTTGGAGCCAATTTGGTACAATGAGGGAGAGGGATAAAAGGGACCATTCATCTTCATATTTTCATGAAAGAGCATCAAAAACCACATTTTATTTTCCTTTCTTGTAAATGATCTCATAACCATAACCAAAGAGTTTAGTCACCCATTTTTGTTGCTCCGGGAAGGAAGGTCATTGCTCCATAAAATATTTGAGGCTTTGACGATCTGTCTTAATTTGGAAGCGTTTCCCCAAGAGATAAGGGCGCCAGAGATCTATGCCATGCAGAATAACCAACATTTCCTTTTCATAGATGGATTGGCCCAAATGGCATTCTAACAATTGTTTGTTGGTAAATGCCAAATGTCTTCCCTCTTGCATAAGGACTGCTCCAATTCGTCTCTCAGATACATCACATTCCAGGACAAAGGTATTTGTGAAATCAAGAAGGGATAAGACTAGAGTAGTGCACATAGTTGCCTTCAAGTCTTGAAAGGCTTGATCAATTGCGGGAGTCCAAGTGAAAGAACTATTTTTGAGATCAGTGAGAGGCACTGCAATATTTCCATAATTCTGAACATACTTGTGATAATAGCCTATTAAACCTAGAAAACCACGCAAGATTTTGATAGTATTAGGGGGAGGCCAATCTTACATTGCTTCAATCTTCTTAGGATCCACCCGAACACCATCCTTACCAATAATATGACCCAAGTACTCAACTTCTAAGGCACCAAAGGCACATTTAGAATGTTTGAGGAAAATTTGGCGCTAAGAGAGTAGATGGGGAACTTGATCCACATGGGCAAGATGGGATTGCCAATTTTTACTATAGATGAGAATATCATCAAAGAAAACTAATAATAGTGATGGAGAAAAGGATGAAAGACATGATTCATGAGGCTTTGGAAGGTGGAGGGGGCATTACACAAGACAAACGGCATGACCAAGAACTCATAGTGACTCTCATGAGTTCGAAAGGAAGTCTTGGGGATGTCAGTTGTTTGCATACATATCTGGTGGTAGCCAGTGTTGTTTTTTCATAAGAGATGATATTGTATGTGAATTGTTGGTTGTGGAGCCTGATTATCTTCNTTTTTTTCCCTAGAAGGAAACCCTCTTTTATGAGGGAAATGTATTGTGGCTATGTACGAGGGTGAATATTGTATTCTGAGAGAGGAGACTGTGAGAGAAAGAAGAGGAACTTACAACGGGTTTTGCTGTAGGTTGTATCCCTTCATTTGTTGGATAATAATAAAGGAAGGACTTGGCAATTTCTCTGGTGGACGTAGCCCACACTGGGTGAACCACGTAAATCTATGTCTCTCTTGTATTGCGTGTCTTCTGTGTTTTTGTTTCTGCATTTGTTTTATTTTATTGCTCCGCAGTCCTGTTTTTCTAACAACTGGTATCAGAGCGTAAGGTAACTCGCAGGAAAAGAGGGTTCCCGGTTCGAGTGGGAGCAATGTCGAAAGATGGAAAGTTTAGGGTCAAGAAATTTAAGGGCCAAAACTACCAGTTATGGAAGATGCAGATGGAAGACTATTTATATCAGAAGGATCTATTCCTACCATTGAGTGGAGTAGCAAAGAAGTCGGTGGCCATGAAGGATGAAGAATGGGAGATTCTTGACAGAAAGGCCCTAGGAATGATACGGCTGAGCCTGGCAGTGTCGGTGGCTTTCAATATTTCGAAAGAAAAACAACGAAGGATTTGATGGATGCGCTGGCCAAATTGTATGAAAAACCCTCGGCATCGAATAAGGTATTTCTAATGAAGAGATTATTTAATATGAAGATGTCAGAAGGTGGGTCTGTTGCAG
>JASDQU010241607.1:2876-13112 GCA_032191745.1 Picea mariana
AAGTGGTGGTTCTGCCAACCTTTAGAGATGGTTTAGATTGACCGTTGGGCACCAGATTTGGCAGACCCGCTTTCCCTTTTTTATTTTTGGAATTTCATTCTCGGGCCCTCATTGGGCATTTTCCCACTGCCACGTTGCAACCCATGACTAGGCCACGCCAACCAACTATGCAATCACCTGCCATGTAAGCATACAGTCTACCACCTCAGCTGCAACATCAGCCTACCATGTCACCGTACATTCTGCCATGTGGCACATTTTTACTGGTCCACAAAAGACCCGAAAATGCCAAAATGAGTGACATGTGGCAGCCTATGGTGTTGCCACATCACCATGTTGACATCAACATGACACATGTCGCCTCCTACATGTTCCATGTATGTTGTATGGATGATGACATCATCCATACTAATGTTGATGTCAGCAGTACGGATGCTGACTCATCCCCTGTTGACTGGGCTAGTTTGACCAAACTTTGACCACAAATATATTTCGATATGTAACTCTGTTTGATGAGCCATTTGCATCGTTGGAAATATCACGATGTTCTCTTCGCGACGATGCCACTTTCACTGAGTTTTGAGGACTTTGAATTTTTTCCCTTTCTCTGTCTGTTGAGGCCATTCTGAGCTTCTTGAGTTGCTTCTGCAAGTTCTAAGTTGTCTTTAGTATTCTCTAGATACTTTTTGGATCATGCCTTCCCACTGAGATATTTTTGGACCACCAAAAGCTTTCATCAATCAACAGATAAGTGAGGGAAGAGTTCCCTCACCTTGTTCTTATGAATCCACTTTGCTTTGCTTGGATGTGTTCCCTTTAAGCCTACTAGAAGATAATCAACATCACCCCGGCGTGAAGTCTTCGTCCTTCTGTCTAGGATGATATATTCCTTTAACTCATCCAAGTACTCAAGAGTAAACTCATCAACTGAAGGTATTGAAACTTCCTCATCCTGATACATGATCATGGGAGGCTAAAAAAGTTTCAAGTTCTCTACATTTACAACTGAGTAGATCTGCATATAAGGTGGAAGATCTAGATGAAAAGCATTGGTACCAATTTTCTCCAAAATAGCGAAGGTTCCATAACGAATGGGCTTGAGTTTCTTTCCTTCACCTACAATCTCTCCTTGCTGATGTGAAGCCATACCCGGTCTCCAACCTGGAATAGATGATCAACCCTGTGCTTTTCATGCCGATCTTTATACTGTGCTTGACTTTTTCCAACTGTTCCCTGACTACTTGGTGTACCTTCTGGATCCTATGAATGAACTTGCAGGATCTGTCTTCATTCCTTTCTTCATTTGAATTGACATCTCTCACATACATCAAGTCCAAAGGAACTTTAGTTAGGTACCCAAAACATGTCTCAAAAGGCGAACACTGAGTGGAGGAATGCAAGGCTCAGTTATAAGCATGTTGTACATATGGTATATGTTCATCCCATACTTTGGGATGCTTGCTGCAGCAGCCTCAAAGCAAAAGTTTCACTATTCGGTTAACAACCTATGTCTTTCCGTCGGTCTGTGGATGGAAAGTGGTGGATGTTCTATATGCACTAAAAACACACTAAAAACAAAAATATATGCCAAGGTGGAAGGATTGGTAGTAGTATAGTTTAAATAAGGAAGTGGTTATCTAAGGGCTAATTTACTCAAGCAAGGACTACTAATGATCAAACTCTACTAAGCAACTCAAACTATGTACCCTAAGTAACCTTTGAATGAAGGATTGATGGATAGTTCTAAGAAAGAAAATGAAAACACTACTTAAAGCAAACTAGTTCAATCATAACAATAAGCAAAAGCAAACTATTCATCTAATAAGGAAATAGCAACAACAAACTACTTTAATTAACCTATTAAAATTCAATAAGCAACTATCATGTGAAAGCAAGTAAATAAACAAGCAACTACACTATCAAAGCAAGAATAGACAAGTAAGCAACTAACCTATTAAAGCAAGTAAACAACTAACTAACCTAGGATAACTTCTACAGCAAGTAAACTAATTAAGATTACTCAATAAGAAACTAACTAAGCTAAGAAACAAGTGAACTCTATTCTTGAATTTAAACTTCACAACTACTTCTAATTTACAAAAGGAAATCTACTGAATTGAAAGCAAGAAGAATTAACAACTAATCTTTAACCTATGATAAGCAAACTATCCTTTAATCTACCAAAGCAAGAAGACTATCTATCCTACAACAGCAATAAAACTATCTTCTAATCTATGAAAGCAAGGAAACTATCTTCTAATGTATGAAATTCAAATGCATTCTATACTAATATAAGCAAACTCATACTACACTAAACTCAATATCTAACTATGAATTGAAATTGCAACCTAGATCTAAGAAAATGAAATTGCATAAAATAAATTAAACTAATCCTATTTTAATAAATTGAATTGCAATTGGAAAATACTCATAAAGACATAATCTTAATTCCTATTTCTATTTCAGCATATAACAAGATAAGAAAACTAAGAACTAACTAAGAACTAGATAAACAAATTAAATAACAATTAAATCAACAAACTATAAATACGAACTAAACTAACAATTATCCATCCATCGAAATTTGTCAAAGAAACTATTAATTTTGTTCTACTATGTGTTAACTCTGTTTTAGACTCTATTTTAGCATGTAGAAATTCTAGCTATCTTCTAATTACATACAAGGGTTAGTGTCTAAGCTTGCAAGCTTTCTCCTATCAATTAAAAAGTCATGTTCTAATTACACTATCCTTCATAATAACCTGCAAAAATAAACTTGAAACAATTAAACTTATGGATAGCAATTACACAGTAAATAAAAAGAAGATAAAAACACATATGCATAAAATAGAAGAAATAACAATTACACTACTCAAATTCACAAGCAAACTAGCTAAATATTCACCCAGACTGCTAGTGCCCCCCCCAGCAAGTCGTGGCTACTCTTCAGATGCGAATCACGAGCTTCAACAATACAAATTCACCATGAAAACTAAAAACACAGGTTTTACACAATTCTGGCAAAATAACGATAAAAAATGTCTTTCTCTCTAACTCTCTATTCCTAAACTTATTAACTATTGTCTAACCATTGAGGTGGTATTTATAATCTTTACAAACTGAGAGGTCAACCACTGGAGGGTCGTTCCTCTTCTAAAAACAGTAAATTGCATTTAAGATGCCCTAACTGCCGAAATAAGGTGAGCCAATAATCACCCACCATAACAAGCCAAATCGAGTTGTCAAGAGTTCAGTAGCTGGAGGCCATGAGCACAAGCAAAACCCATCTTCTGATTCTCCCATCATTGGTTGCCAATACCATAACCGCCAAATCACCCATCGTTTTTGTGTAGGACGGAGTGTCGGATGGAGTACCAGACTGAGTTTTGGATGGAGTACCAAACTGAGTGTCGGATGGATTAGTGGACTGAGTATCAGAAGCAAAAAAAAGCTTCAATTTTACCCTGTGACATACAAATCATAAATTAGTCTCCTGGGATCATAAAAACATACTGATTTAAACTCAAAATCATTGCAAAACATGAATTATGCATACCTGGTGTGGATCATAGTGTTTTGACACAAAACCTCTTCAAAACCTCTTCAAAAACAGGAAAAAGCATATACACATTCGGCAAAAAGGATCTAATTAATGTCATAAAATTGGTCATATCACGGGCCCAACATTACCCCCACACCTAAGATTTTGCAGGTCCCACTGCAAACAAAAAGAAATTGCCCCTCATGACTAAGCTTGCTGAGGAGAATCAACTTTAGAAGCTTCTCCTTCTTGCTGTGAATATTTTGTCTTATGCCTCTCGTGTTGCTTCAATTGCATCCAGAGACTATTATTGGTGGTAGTCATATCATCAACCAAACCTATAGAGAATTCATCTTGGCTTGTAGGACAATGCTATCATGGCGTAAATGACAACTTAGTGTTTCATGCTCTCTAAGTTTGAATTGGAGGGTTTGGAGTTTTTGAAGGCCGATGATGACATGTGAGGAAGCCTTGAGATGTATATTATACCCTTGATCCTTTAAACCATGCAAAACAACAATTTTACCTCTACAAAATTAGTTCCAAAAGTGATTTCCCAAAAGTGCAACAATTTTGGCCTAACGAACATGTGAAAAATAAGTATCAAAGTGACACCTGTAACTACAAGAAAATAACTCATGTGTATAAAATTAGAGAGGGTTTTGTTTTTAAATATGTCCTTGATAAAAAACTCTCTTGGTTTTCAAAACTTCACTTCCAGTTGCTAGGAAAACACGAAAATAAAAAAATGACTAAAATAGAAAAAACAGAGTATTTAATTTTCTGAAAAACTAGGCCTCTAAGAGAATAGAATACATCCCAAAACATAACGTATATTCAAAAACTGAGAGAGGTTATTGTTTTTGGGTATTTAATGAACACAAACCCCCTCCAGGTTTCAAAATTACTTTCCCATTTGTTCAGAATCTCATCTTGAAGTTGGTTACTCAAAACTTGCAGAAGCGCAGCGTGGTCTTTGAGAGGGATTTTGGAGGCCTTCCCGGAGGATTTTTGGGCTGAAAGTGGTATGGTTGGAAATTTTATGATGTCTGCTACACAATGGAACCATCAAGCACTACAAATGCCTTCTCCAAACCTCTGAAAAATTGACTTGAAGTCAAGCTGTCCAAATGTGCAGAAACCCTCCTATAGCCACTGTATTTGGAGAATTTCTCTCAAATAATAACACCTATGCATAAAATGAAGTAAGTTTTTGTTTTATGGTCTATGATTGACAAAAAATTCTTTCACTTTTGTCAAATTCATCTTCCTTAACTTAGAAACCAATTTTGAAGTAGAACTTTGACCAAGACAATCATTTGAAAATTTATGACAAGGAATGATGACATGACCATGATGAAAATTTATGACCTTGGATGAGTGAAGGGAGTAGTAATGAAACCTAGACACACTAATGACCATTTTACAACCAACAGATGTCAAATTTTATTTTGAAAATATAACAATTTGACCTAATAATCGTATCAATCACATGAAAGAGTAAATTTGATCACTGGTGACTGACAGAACTGACGGATACTAACAAAAGGCTTGGTTTGTACTGGTAGGCATGGTGACAAGAGAATTTTTATTTGCTTTCATCGATCTGTAACAATTCAAACAATTGTTCCTCTTTTCATAAGCTTGTAATACAGATGGTAGTAAGTATTTAGCAGTTGTTATTGCTCTCTATTTGTCACAAAGATTAGTTAAGTATAAGCAGTCTTCTATAGCATAAACATAAAAATGCACAACAAGCTTATAACACACACAATGATGTAAGAAATATATAATTTAGCATACCAATACAAACAACTGCTGATATAATATCCCAAGACATTGTAAAAAGACGGTATGACAAAATTTTGACAGAAATCCAACTTCCTCTTCTCATGGGTTTGTTATACAAATGGGAAGTGCTTAGCATTTTTTATCTCAGGAAACTCCCCCAGGACTGAAGATATGGCACGTCCTTGTGCCATGAATTAGAAATAGGCTTCTTGGTCTTCTTGCCCGATGAGGTTGCACGGGTATCAACAAGTTTCTTCGACTTTTGGTTTGGTAAAGGAATAGCTTGAGCATGAGGGTTTGGGTGGAGTAACAGTCCCTAGATCAAGAGTCTTCTTGCTAGTCTTGATTGTAATATGAGGGTTTGGAAATTGGTAAATGAACCCATCCCACATTTTCCCATGTTTTTCCAACTCAACTAAGACAAGTAGTTTGATAAGGCTGTGGTGAAACAGGCTGTTATGGGAATTGGTTACATTCTTCCTCACTTGGGAAGACATCTTCTCAAGACTCTTTAAGAAGTAAAAGGAAAATTCAATGGCTTATTGAAATGAAAGTGAGCTAATAATCAAAAGTGGCAGGCTTTAAAGATGGAATATCTACCTTCACATGTGATCAATCTGGTGATGACTATGAGAGGGTTGATTAGCTCCTCTTTTATCCACTCTTTGGAGTATCCCTTAGCTCCAGAGATGTTCTGGAATTCGGGTTTGAAAACCCTGTTATAGCTTGCTCTTGGAAACTGGTGGTGTTTAAACAAGTGGTCTCCAACTCTTGGGAGATTTGTGGCTAAGGCAATTGATTCCTCAGAGACCACGAACACGGTGAATAGGAGCATAGGTAGGCTAAGAGTGTTCCATTATTATTTGTTTTTCCATCCTGCTCACACAATCCATTCCTCTATCTCGCATTCTATAAGGCATATAATCATAACTCTGTAATGAACAGTTTGTAATGAAAATAAACCAGTAAAGTGGTCTGTTAAGGAAATGTACAACAGTTTATAACACACAGGAAATTAGCATTTCAAAAATAAAATAACCGCTGATATAATAGCATGTATTATGAAAACAACACACATAAAGTTTTACAAAGATTTACTTCTTCTAGGCAATGTTTTATCATTTGTCAACTCAAGAACCCCTCCCCCACACCTAAGTATTGTGACACATCAAAATAAAAAATATAAGAGACCAGTCAGTTCTCCCAATAGACGAAGATTTACAACTTGTTAAGTGTAGAGATAAATTTCACAGATTGGTTTGACGAGACGGTTAAAATATGGCCCCACCTATAGGATAAGAGATCCTATATATAGATAAGAAGAGGTAGGCAAGAGAGTTTCAAGATAGTCTCAGATTTAGTTCCCAATGGCAATTTTATGGAGTTCATTAACCTTATCTTAACCATACATACTTCATGTCAACTTTGTCTACAAGTAATGTCGTACATCAGGACAACTTAAAATTTATTATTTATTTTTTGTCAGATTACCATCCTTGCTGGGTAGAATGCCCCGCTGCCAGTAAGCCTGTTTAGTACTCTGGCGGGTTTACCTAGTCATACCACAGGCTAGTACCCACTGCCAGCAAACATGTTCAGTATCCCAACGGGTTAGCCTCTTACACCCTCAGAGACTGGCCCTCCATCTTTTAATATTTTTAGTATAGGATTTCTTTATGCAAGAGGATGGGGGGACAGCTCTGAAAACAACTTTTTCTTTCTCTTTTCTTTCAATTGGGATGGTATTTATGTTAGAGGATGAATTTCCGTTATATTCCTTAGTGATTGTCCTGATGTAAGGGGTACTTAAGCGGACGTGGACTATCTAAAGATATGATATAATCAAGCTATTTAGTGTGTAGTGGATGGTACCATTGAGAAAGAACAGAAAGGTATCTCTAGGCTCAACTCACTTTCTTCTTTTGTAAGTTATTGTGATGTTTCCATGACTAACCGCTAATCATACCTTATTTTTACTCTTTAATAAAGATACTTTACTCACTTACTCAGGTTTCTTGGGAAAACTGTACGAGATACCTCTAAGCTTGATGGTTATGGTATCACTTCCTTATATAGTGTTGAAGATTTTCAAGAGAAACTGCTTTTTAGAATGCCTTAAGAACAAGAAGATGAACATATTTGCAAAAATATGGCTAATTACAACAAGTCAATATTCATTTGATGCTTAGCAGACAACAGGGTTCAAGTGTAAATTTTTTTTAAAGAAAAATCCTTCTTTTATATTTCCTTGAATTGTCTACTCCTGGTGAGATAAATACCTACAGAAATCTCTAGAATTGCTTATCAAAAACCACACTCTAAAATATCAAAAACTAATGAGATCAATGAGATCAAGTCATTGAAACATGTATCTCATTGTTCTTTTATTAAAAGAAAATGTAAAATGAGGTTGGATTAGACTTTAAGCTAAACTAACAACATGCATCTTTTATTTATTATCCTACCCTACCTAAAAATAAGGGAAAATCTTTATTCAAGTGTAAGAAGTTTTCTAATGTAACCATGTGCGAAGAAAGATAAGAAACATACTCATATCCACATATGAAAAAGTTACCGCGGTCATTACATGGATATGAAGAACCAACAAACCTACTTGTTTTGGCATCAGAAGGTGTTCACGAAGAGAATAGTATTGTGTCCTAATGACCTCTTG
Organism: Picea mariana; assembly: GCA_032191745.1. Lineage (NCBI taxonomy): Eukaryota > Viridiplantae > Streptophyta > Pinopsida > Pinales > Pinaceae > Picea > Picea mariana. Next base: position 10,883 of record JASDQU010241607.1, read on the forward strand.
AAACCAAATTTCAATGTAATGTTGATGTTCATCAACAATAATTTCTATGCTCTCCTTCATCATGTTATGCAAATCCTCTTCTTCTGGATGATTGATTTCTGAAGTACATAAAGGATCTGCTGAAATGGATGTTGAGAACTCCTCAATCTCATGTCTTAATGATTGCTCTCCACTGGATGTAGTCCATAATTTTTCATATTCCTTCGCAGTTTGGCAAGGAAAATCATTTTGTATCTCATAGGACCTTGATTCTTCTAATATTTTCGGAGAAGTAGGTCTACTTTTGGAGGCTGCCAAAATATGTTCTTCTTGAAAAGAAGAAATCCCGGTTGCTGCTAGGATTTGAGAAAGTTCCCTCAAGCTAATGGTTTCTTTTGCGTTCATCTTGCCATTTGATAAAACTTGGTTCACACAAAGATGATGTCCACAAATTTAGGATATCCTGATGGTGGTAAGAAAACAAAGGTTGTATTGTTTGGTTATGCAGAAGGCTCGAGTGGTCTTTCCTCTTGTTCCACTATTACTGATGCTTCATTTTTTTGTTCTATAGTGCTCCCTATCTTAGTCTCTTCAAAGACTACTTTAGCACTTTGGGTTGAGCTGGTTCCCATTTTTCGGTATCGGTCTGTAGAATTTATGAGTGGAACGTTCCTTCCCCCAAAAAGGTCATAAGGAACATTGGTTGAAAGGTCTTATTTACATTTAATATATCTACCTTTTGGGTCTTTAGGTCTATTCATGAAAGTAAACAAAAACAAAAAGAAAAACTACCATTGGGTTTGGGGGAACTTGCTATAGCAGATGCACAGGTTCTTACCTCTCGTCTTAAAGTTCCCCCGCCACCAAACTAATACTAAGGTTTAAAAGTGATCTATTTCCTAACTATTTCCTACCTTGAGACAACTCCCTAACAACTGTGCCAAAATTGGTGGGTGTTCTATATGCACTAAAAACACACTAAAAAACCTAATTGTCAACCCGGGGTAAGTAGACTTAGAGTTGTAGCAAAATATATGCCAAAGTGGAAGGATTGGTAGTAGTATAGTCTAAATAAGGAAGTGACTATCTAAGGGCTAATCTACTTAATCAAGGACTACTAATGATCAAACTCTACTAAGCAACTCAAACTACGTACCCTAAGCAACCTTTGAACGAAGGATCGATGGATAGTTCTAAGAAAGCAAATGAAAACCCTACTTAAAGAAAACCAGTTCAATCATAAGAATAAACAAAAACAAACTATTCATCTAATAAGCAAATAGCAACAACAAACTACTTTAATTAACCTATTCAAATTCAATAAGCAACTATCCTATGAAAGCAAGTAAATAAACAAGCAACTACACTATCAAAGCAAGAATAGACAAGTAAGCAACTAACCTATTAAAGAAAGTAAACAACTAACTAACCTAGGATAACTTCTACAACAAGTAAACTAATTAAGATTACTCAATAAGAAACTAACTAAGCTAAGAAACAAGTGAACTCTATTCTTGAATTTAAACTTCACAACTACTTCTAATTTACAAAAGGAAATCTACTGAATTGAAAGCAAGAAGAATTAACAAGTAATCTTTAACCTATGAAAAACAAACTATCCTTTAATCTACCAAAGCAAGAAGACTATCTATCCTACAACAACAATAAAACTAAAACTATCTTCTAATCTATGAAAGCAAGAAAACTATCTTCTAATCTATGAAAGCAAAGAAACTATCTTCTAATCTATGAAATTCAAATGCATTCTATACTAATATAAGCAAACTCATACTACACTAAACTCAATATCTAACTATGAATTGAAATTGCAACCTAGATCTAAGAATAGGAAATTGCATGAAATAAATTAAACTAATCCTATTTTAACAAATTGAATTGCAATTGGAAAATATTCATAAAGACATAATCTTAAATCTTATTTCTATTTCAGCATATAACAAGATAAGCAAACTAAGAACTAACTAAGCAAACTAGATAAGCAAATTAAATAACAATTAAATCGGCAAACTATAAATATGAACTAAACTAACAATTATCCATCCATTGAAATTTGTCAAAGAAACTATTAATTCTGTTCTACTCTATTTTAACTCTGTTTTAGACTCTATTTCAACATGTAGAAATTCTAGCTATCTTCTAATCACATACAAGGGTTAGTGTCTAAGCTTGCAAACTTTCTCCTATCAATTAAAAAGTCATGTTATAATTACACTATCCTTCATAATAACCT
>JASDQU010241607.1:17211-40386 GCA_032191745.1 Picea mariana
TAATGTCATACAAACATAAATTAAACAAAAACAACATGCATACATGAATATAAATAAATGTCACTTAGATTACAAATTTATTATTTAGCTATGATGCCCTTGAAGGATATTACATCTCCTCATTTTTTTGCCTTGATGCTCAGAGAGTGGGATCCTTCTATAAGCTTAATCTTTATCTGGGAATGAAGAAAATGTGTGGCTACCCTACAATAAATTGTCCTCTTTATATTCCCTTAGAATCTCTAATAAATTCCTCAATGATCTATTGTATGTTAGTTGGATTTTATGTAGCAAGTTGCTCTAAATAGTCTTCAAATTTTCCTTATTTTGCATCAAAACTTTCAAACACTAATTGATTATAATGTCTACTAATCTCTGCTTTGCTTGACCTACAATAGAAATGTATGTTTTTGGTAGAAAACATCATAATTTATCTCTATGATGATGCATGCATTCTAATTATGAGTCTAAGACAAAATTAAAGACATGTCATAGAAGAACTACCTTGGAAAATGTCGACCTTCGATTTGGCAATGCTTTTACAATGTAAAGAAATTATCTCAAAGATTATATCTTAGTATAGTGTTTATCAACCTCCCCAAGAATGATGCCAAAAAGTGACAGGATATAGAATTACAACAACAAATTATTGAACTCCATAAATCACTTTAATTACTGACCAAGAGACAATCAAACTTTAGAGGTGAAACTACAAAGAGTTAGTCCACTAACAAGTAAAATGTCGAAAATACTTAACTACCTATGTTCTAATAGAAATAAATTAACCAAAACTTCATTGAAGCATAGTTAGAGAAATTACTCTTCTCACCATCTATTCATATATTCAATTTAATCTAGACAATATTCATATCATAACATATTCAAATAAATGAAAACAATATGCCAGAGTACTATTTGTAACATAGCTACCAATTTGACGAGAACCCTATAGAGTTCTTGTTTTTCTAGAGATCACATTTAGTGGCTATTTTTACCTCTATTTTGAAATGTGGTGCTACTAATAGAACCTTTTTTAGAAACCAATCCCAAATCAAAAAGAGATGTTATCAACAACACCCTTTTTTTAGAAACCATGACCCAAAAGGCACTGTTGCAAACAAAATTGTAAGAAGAAAAGGAAAAAGAAAAAGAAAAAAAAAGGGAAAATCTTAAACTATAAAAAAAACATAATTTTCTTTTTAATAATAATAATAATAATTAAAAAAACAATAAAAACAACATAAATAAAATACACTGAAGAATTTAAAAAAAGATAAATTTTATTTTATAAATATAAAAATAAACATTGAAATAATAATAATAATAATAATAATAATTAAAAAAAACCAATAAAAAACAACATAATTAAAAAAAATAACATTTTAAAAAAAATAAAGAAAAAAAATTAAAATTAAAAAATATTAAAAACAACTTTTTTTTTAATTTTTTATAAGTAAGATTGTATAGAAGTTTGTCAAAATCAAAGATTACAAAAAACTTTCGTTGTTCCAGGCTGTAAACACTGAGCTTCCCAAAGGGGAAACCAACTCAACCCGTCGAACCATTCCAAAGTTTAAGTCTTAAACTGCCAGACATGGCAAGGTTTCTACTAACATTAAGAAAACACAAAATTCAGGTCCCTAAAGGTGCCCATCATAATAGTAATAGCCATAGACAATATCTGATAAAGGTGGCCTTCATCAGGCAAAACCACATTAACACACATAGGAAAAATGACAAAGACACCTGTACATATCACGTTGTGGGGCTATAATGGGAGCACACGTCCGGGAAGAAGGCGTTGAGTGTCGAGTCCCCGAGAGGAGCCGATTCCTCCTCGACTGGTGTCTCGTCCAGCTGCATGGCGTCCTCCGGCTGGGCTGGTGGCACGTTTTCCTCCTGGCCTGGTGCCTCGTGCTTCGAAGTCCCTAGTGGGGGAGCTGGTGCCAATATTGGTGTCGCAGCTCCCGCTGCTTGAGCTTCTTCTGCTGGGGGGTGGTGGACACCTTGCAATGATGAGAGAAAATGTAGGAATTGTGAAGCCGTGTCGTCCAGTATCTCCAGGCGGAACCGAAGATCGTCCAAGTCCCAGTGAAAGTCAAAGACCAAGCCTTGCAACAGTGTGAGGCTTGTTTGCAATTCAAATTCTGGGTCAGCGCTGGAGTCGGCTCGTGAGTGAGGCTGATGACGTGAATTCTAGTTTTCTTCTGGACCATCATCTTGAGAACGAGCACCAAGAAGCAGGGCCTGAAGTGACTGGGAGGTCGAGTGGGCCGGTGAGTTGGGAGGAGCCAATGGAACTGGGTGCGAAGCAGAGGCCGAGTTTCCTAGAGGTCCTGGGTTGAATCCCAGCGAGGTCCCTGAGAAATCAAGCCACTCCATCCTGTAGGAAAACAAAGATGAAAGAGGCGGGAGGCTGGCTGGAGTATGAGTCGACTGCGCCAGGGAGGAGGACGAGGTGGGCGATGAGGATGAGGAACTATGGGAGGGTGTAGGTGGGGGTCGGAGGGCCAAACGTGGTCAGCTAAGCTGCCATGCCAAACCTCGTTTGGACTTCCCTCGCTGCCTAGGCATCTCTGAACCACCAGAAGGGGGAAGACTACTAGGAGTGAGCAACAATAGACCAAATAGATGCTGGGCAGGAGGCCGAGCTTTGGAGAAATAATCCAAGAGAGAATGAGGCATCCAAAACACCTGGTGTAGTTCATAAAATCCGAGGAGCTGGTGTGTTTCATTAAACAAGCACACGTGCAGAGTAAAAGTAGAACAATGGCGTTGGTCCATCGAAGGGACGGCAAGGCAGAGCAGGGCGCACTGAGAGTAATGGCGCCATGTCTCATGCAAGATCGTCTTAAAGGCATTAAGGTGGCGGGAGGGGGAGGCACACGTCCATCACGTGGTTGACGTCATGGTGGCTCTCTCTTGGTTGCTCCGTTGGACGTGTGTTTTCCACTATCACCCCATCCGGGGATTAAAAACAACTTTATGAAAACAAATATAATATAACTTTTTAAAACAAATATTTAGAACAATATGTAGAATTTGATTATATAGGTTTCCACACTTAAACACAAATGCTTGACTTTTACAACATACCTTTTTAAAACAAATATTTAGAATTTGGTTATATAGATTTCCGCACTTAAACATATGATTATATAGGTTTCCATACTTGATGATGATGATGATGATGATGACGACGATGACAACGACGACGACGATGATGACGATGACGATGACGATGATGACGATGATGATGATGATGATGAACGCCCACTAAGACCGAATTGGTCTATCGGACCTTAAGAGGGTAAGTGATCACTTGTGATTCTTTAGAATTTTGTTTCTGTGCTCAAAAAGCATTAAGAGAAGCTTTCCAAGATCACCATACTTTTGTTGAGTTAAAAGGTTAGGAAGGTTGGTAGTGTGAAAAATATTTTGAAAATGAGATCTAATATGGGTATAGGTTGGACAATCTAGGAGAAAGTGCTTTTCATCTTCAACCTTCTTAGTGTCACAAAGGTGACACACTCTTTCATCCCATGGCGTTTTAGGAATTGACTAGCCCCCCAGTTTCACTATGGAGCTCGTGAGAATTTGTTCTTATCTTAGAAATGCTTATTTTTTCTTTACACTTGGCAAAACAGATAGATAATTTTGATGTTCTAGATTAGGGTTGATTACATCTTTATAATACCTTAATTTTTTTTTCCCTCTAACTCTTTATCACACCATATTTTCTTCTTAAATTTTGATTTGACGTTTTTTTTTATAGTATCTTTATTCTGCAAAATGGTGTCTTCCATGATTCCCCAATAGTTTAGCCAAGACTGAGTATCTTTATGCCATCCTTGCTTGAGTCGATGGTGGCTATGACTCGATTTTGAAGCAATTTTAGGAAGCCTCTTGTCTTTCGTGTTGTTTAACTTGTTCTTCTACATTAGGTATCTAGGCATAGCCATGCTCTCAATGGGGGAGAGGCTTGTTTCTAAGAGAAGGATGGGATATGGCGTATTTCCTTTAATTTTGAGATTATAGGTTATAAAATTCTTTTGTATTTTCTCTATCTTTGTCCAAGATTCATGAGAGATACTACAACCCCAGACTTCACATCCATAAAGAATAACAGGTGTAACAAGAGTCTCAAAGAGGAGTTTCTTCTTATCCCAACTCCAAAGATTAGTTGATTTACAATTGTTTTCAAGCCCATAATAAGCTTTCCATCCCCCAATAATCCTTTTCTCAATGCTATAATTCCAATTGAGCTTGTGGGGAATATCAATTCCAAGATATTTGTATGAAGACACTTCCTCCAAGTTGTTGTTGTCATATACAAAGGTATCATAAGGGATCTTATTGGATTTAATAATCATGACCTTAGTCTTATCAGTATTAATAGTCATACCCGTATTGGAGCAAAAATCCTTGAGGATTCTTAGTTGGTTTTCAAGATCACGCAGTCTCCTTGCCATAAGAACGATATCATCGGCATAAAGAAGAAGATTGATGACTATACTAGTGAGAGTAGGGCCTACAGAACCTGTTTTTTCCAAGCAATCTTCTAACTTGTCAATGTATATGCCAAAAAGGGTAGGGGACAAGGGACAACCTTGTTTGACTCCAATATTGCTGTTAATCTCTTTTGACCAGCCCTCAATGTTTTTAAACTTAGCAATAACGTTCTCATACATCCTTATTACAGCAGCCCTCAACTCAAGAGACACTTTTATCTCGTAAACATAAATACTTGAACTTTACACCATACCTTTTAAAAACAAATATTTAAAATTTGATTATATAGGTTTCCACACTTATGTTTAAGTGGTTGAACTTTAGTTAAATTTATTAACAATTATTAGTTTATATTAAAAATTTTAAACTTTATTTTCTCTAACTCATAACTTTATCTTTTCCTTTGTACAACAATTTTAATGCATCTTAATTTTTAAACATGGGCTAACTTACTACTTAATCAATTAGCTGATTAATTGAATGATTACATAATATTATTTTTACTTAATTAATGAATTGATTAATTAAATGATTACATAATAATCCTTCATTTTTATTCTTATTTCTTGTCTCCTTTTACAAGAGCTTTTAATTTTAATATTAAATTAAAATCTTTCTCAAATTTTAATTTCTTGTTTTTAAAAACTTTCTCATTATAAATTAAGCTTTTAATTCTAATAGTAAATTTAAAGTTTTCTCAATTTTTAATTTTAATTTTAATTTCTTGTTTTAAAAGCTTTCTTATTGTAGGTAGTTTTGTAGATAGTTTTGGATACAGTTCTACCAATTTTATAATGGTGGGCGATCAATTTTTAGTATTGGGTTAAGTGCTTGAGTTAATTTAGAGGGCCTTTCTACGCTTTGCAAGGCTAGGGTCGAATCTAGCTAAGAATTTGAAAAGAGATAGAAGTTTTATTTATTTATTTATGGTGGACCTCTTACAAGATCTTCATCTTAAAAGGAACTTCTTATCCAAGGACGATGGATGATGTCTCCATGGATTTCTCTGAACCTGATGGCGACTGCGAAAGTGTTTTCCCTTTTGAAAAGGTGTTCATCTGAGCCCATTATTTAAAACGGGTTGTATACTTGACCTACCTTCAATCGTTACATCTAGATGACATTGCTTTGTTGGCGACAGGCAACTTGCAGTCCCAAGGACATTCAATCCTAGTGGGTGAGAATGTTAATGAGTGATTGCTTTAAGGCTCTTCGCTTAAGGTCACACATGAGGCAACGAGAACGGTTAAGTCCTCTTTTCATTCACCACCTTTGCATGTCTCTTTTGCTTCTTCAAAACTTGCATGAAACCGTGAAGTGTCTTAGGTCTAGACGGGGGAAACAATGGTGCATGCAGAGGAGGTGAGGGTAAAAAAGTGCAGTGTTGGAAAGTAAGATTAGAACGATGAAGGATGGTTGTTGGAAATGATGTTGAGATCCCATCCTTGATCTGTTAAGGAGAACTATTGTGGGTTGTTTCAGTGGGAATATTGTCTCCCAGACAACTCTTAAGGGCTATCTTTTTGAGAACTGGGTTGGCTTATTGGGTTATTTCCCAGTTTACCACACTCTGGAAAGTGGGTGGATAATCTTCCTATTCAAATGACAGAAGGATTTGGAAGATGTCCTCAGTAGAGTCTGGGGATGGGGGTCATTAGGACTGATCCTGAAGGAATGAACAATCTATTTTGACCCATTGAGAGAATCACAAACCCCAACAAAAAATTTGGGTTATTTTTCCCAACCTTCCTCTCGTTTTTGGGAGTGAGTCTGTGATAATATTGATTGGAAATAAGATTGGGTCATTCCTCAGCCATGAACCTGGGTGGGAGGAGAAGGCATACTGCCATTGGGCATGGGTGAAGATTGCGATGGATTTGAAGGAAGGGTTGATGGACAAAATTGAGATGGTGTGGGGATATTTTAAGTAGGATCAAAAAATTGATTATCAACGTGTGCCATTTAGGTGTTATTCTTTCCATTAGGTTGATCATTTGCAAGATGAATGGTGAACAATGCCTTCTCATTTTCTGCCTTTCTAGAAAATCTGGAAGCGGAAAGCAGAGTCTGAAGGTTTAGCAGGAGTAAAGGCCTCAACCTTTGATGGAGTTGTTGGTTCAAAGGAAAAGGATTTAGGAAGAGTCTCTCCTTTTGCTTCCTCAAAAAAGTAAAGGTCATGCCATTCTCCTGGTAAGTCTCCTTCCTTAGATATTTTTGTTTGTGATCGGTCAGCTCATGTTTGTTCAAAAATGGTCTCTTTAGTTTTACCCTCCTCTCTCAAGTTTGTTTCCTCCCCTCCTTCCTCCCTTAACTCAAGTGGCATGAAAGAATCCCGTTCAAATTTATATTTGAATCTTGAGGCCACTTAGGAAGGTTCTTTTCATATTTCTCCTTGTGGGTCCCCTCCCCTTTCCCCATCTGTTGGGTCAAAGTTTGCGACTGAGAATTCCTATTTTTCTCAATCCTCTAGATTATCAATTAAATATGATTATATGCTCTGCTCTAAAACTAATTTAGTAGAAGATTATTGTGGAGGAGGTGGCTTGGATCTCGACAAAGGTGGGAGGGGGAGCATGTTGTAAACCCTTCATCTCTATAGTACAATCAAAAACTCCTAAGGATATTCGGAGTGGGAGACAGACGGATATTGATCGGGCCCTTAGAGCAGGTAAATCCCAGGAAGGGGTTTGAAAATATTAGTTCTTTCTTTCAATGCTAGGGGACTTGGGGGTGCTCCAAAATGTCAGGTCCTCAAAACGTTGGTTTTAGTTAGTAGGATGGATTTCATTATAGTTCAAGAAAAAATGTGTAGTGGGTCCAAAGCCACATATGTATTCAACAATTTTCTTTGTGATTGGTGTTTTTGTGCAAATGACTTCGTTGGACTCTCTGGGGGCCTTCTCTTAGCCTGGAGTCTAAGATTCAAATCAATTTCATCAGCGATAATACCATATGGTATTGTAGTGGATTTGGAGGACCGCCTTTTGAAGTGCACACTCAGACTAATCAATGTGTATGGGCCCTACATTGATGGAATTCCTTTTTGGGAAGGTTTGGGAGGCTCTGGTGTTTTGGATGCCCCAAATATAATTTTAGGAGGTGATTTGAAATTCACCATCTCTATGCATGAGGTGTGGGGGCCGTGCCCAATACAAGACTCTCAAGAAATCTTTTTTGTAAATTGGATTGAAAAAAACAAGTTGATAGATGTAGAACCTTCGAAACTTTCCCAAACTTGGCAAAACCGAAGAAAAGGGTAGGATGCAGTGGCCAAAAGATTGGACAGGTTCTTCATATGATAGTCCTTTTTGTATTTCAATTGGAGGATCAAGTTGAAGGTAGTGGTCGGAGGAATCTTGGTTCACGTGCCAATCTTACTGGAAATAGCTAATAACTTTGCATGCCCTCCATCTCCTATGAAATTCAATCACGCTTGGCTTTGCGAGGATGACTTCAAAAGCCTTATTAAGGATTTGTGGATTCCCCTAGTAGATGGATTCAGTGAATCTTATATGCAACAGTTTGCTACAAATATCTCCAGCATGACTTGAGCTATTACTAAGTGGGCTAAGGCCTACAATGAAAAAGCTTCCTTGCAACTACGACAAATCGAATCTCAGATAGGTGATATCCTGATTGGAGACATAGTAGACCTCATGACGGAAGATGAAACGATTATGCTTAATAATCTGATGCAAAAAAGAAAGGAGCTATTGGACTATGAGGAAACGAAATGGCGATTAAAAATCAGGGAAATTTGGTTAAAAGAAGGAGATGATAATACAAAAAAAAATCACAATTATGCCAAGCAGCACAAGTAGGCCAATACAATATGGGAGGTGAAAAACAATAGAGGGGAATCATTCTCTTCCTTTGATGATATTGGGGTGCAGGTAAAGAATACTTCTTTGAGTTGTTCAGGGCTCCACCAGGGTGTCCAATAGAAGAAATTTTAAAATTTTTCTCTCTCATTCCTAAAATGGTTTCTGAAGAAGCGAATGCTTCACTACAAGAATAAATTTTTGAAAAAGAAATTCATTCGACTCTCCTCTTTTCAGAAGGTTAAAAGCTTGGGTCCTGATGGCCTGTCTGTTGAATTCTTCTTAGGTTTCTTCAATTTGTTAAAATATGATTTTCAAAGTGGTAAATGAGTCCCAAAGGATGGGAAAGGTTTGGGGATCTTTCAACTCAACCTTTTTGGCATTAATCCCTAAGAAGAAAGATTTGGATTCTTTCGCAAATTTTCGTTTGATTTCTTGCTGCAATATCATTTACAAACTCATAGCTAAGATAATTGCCTTGCGTCTCAAACCCATTTTCAACGACTGTATCTCAAAAGAATAGTTTGGTTTCTTAAACAGGCATCACATTCATGATGTTGTTTTTATTACTTAAGAAGCCCTTCACTCAATGAAATCAAAGAAAATCCTTTCTTTTATAATGAAATTGGACCTCTCTAAGGCCTATGATAAGGTCGATTGGACCTTTGTGTGTCTCGCTCTCATTTAGATGGGAATAAACCTCTCCATTGTTAATTGGATTATGGGGTGTATAGAGTCTTCCTCTCTAACAGTTGAAAAATATACTCTTATTTTGAATAGTCCTTTAATGGACTAGAATATGTATATTTCTTTCAATGGAATATAAAAAAAAAATATTGTTGGAAAAAAAACTTTCTAATTGTAAATTTAAATTACTAGTATTTTCATTGTAATTTGTTTTTATTTTTAATCATTTAATTATTAATTATTTATTCACAAAGTCTTTTTAAGGTTCACTTCTTGATCTTTATTCTTTAACTCTATAACTCACTAGTCTTTTTTTTTAACTTTAACTTAATTGATCTCTTTTAATACTTTCTTAGGGGCCCTCCCCCTCTTTCATGAAGAGATATCGCTGGGAGATATTCTTGGTACCATGTATTACCTTCTGGTCTGCTGAGGAGAGGAGCCAACAGTACAATTCATCAATTATAACCTGCCTTTCACTTCGTTCATGCTACCCACCTGAATAAATATCACCTGCTTCTACCTATAAGGTCAGTATTCATCCACATGGGGTGGGTTCCTCCCCGTGAAATAAAGAAAAGGAAGATAAGGAGAAAGATCATCTAGACCATCAATCTACCCCCAAGCGTGTTATGGCAATAACTTGGACAGGGAGGGAGATCCAGGCAGGAAAGATGGATGGAAAGGTTTATTCCATCTCTATAAATTAAGTAATAAATAGAGATAAGAAAGAATAGACGGAAAAAAATGAAAGTCATTCACAGGTTTAACTTGAAGGAACAGAGCCTACTGTATGAACTCTATGTTTAGAATATGATATATATTCTAACTTACCAGAGATATATATATACTTTCTTGGCTAGCTTCTATTGAAGAAGAACCTATTTAAAACATGGGATGTTTCAAAACTTCCTAAACACTTTATCTCCAAAAAAAATTCAAACAAATATTAAAAAATTAAAAATAAAAAACAAATATATTTAAAAAACACGTTAATATATATATATATATATATATATATATATATATATATATATATATTAAAAAATAAACTCTTAAAAATTTAAAAAAAATAAAACAAATATATTAAAAAAACTTAAAAAAAAAATATTAAAAATTAAAAAACAAACAATATACTTAGAAGAAACAAATTAATATTAAAGAGTATTTTTTTTTTAAACTATGAGATTTGTGATTTGAGGAGGGAGGGGATGGCCGGCATCGCCCTACCTCCCCAAATCACAAATCTCATAGTTTTAGCCATGCTTATTACTAAACTACGCGTGTACCATTGTTTTATTGAATAAATGTTGAATATGAGATTCAAGATTCAATGGCAGCAACACCAACAAGAATTTACACCTGAATCATTATATGACCATGACCAATGAATGTTTGAGAGTTTTTCAAGACTACGGTTATTCTTGTATTACAATTACAAGCAGTGGCCACAACGTGAAGAATTGTGTAGAGTTAGGAAAATAACCATATGCCTACTCTCTTATGCCGATTGTTGTACATTGTGTTTCCTCGATTTTGTGAAGAAGCGTCTCCAGCCGTCCTTTGAGCGGCGGGAAGGGGAAAAACCGGCTCCAGCCGTATTTTAAGCGGCGGGAAGGGGGAAAAACGGCTCCTGCCGTCCTTTGAGCGGCGGGAAGGTGGAAAAAACGGCTCCAGCCGTCTTTTAAGCGGCGGGAAGAGGAAAAAAACGGCTCGAGCCGTCCTTTGAGCGGTGGGAAGGGGCAAACAACTATGAGATCTGTGATGTAGGCATCACCCCATCACACATTTTAAATTTTATCGCTTTTGTTTTTGTGTGTTTTTTTTTCATTAATATAATTTTTTTAATGTTTGTGTTTTTTTTTTAAATTTTTTAAGATATTGTTTTTAATTTTTATTTCTATTTTTGTAATTAAATTTTGTTTTAAAAAAATTTTTAATTATTTTTTTTTTAAATATATGATGCAGGCATCGCCACATCACAGATATATTTTTAAAAAGATATATTGTATTTGTTTTCATTGTTTGTCACATGTATATGATGATGATTACTGTTCACTAAGATCAAAATTGGATTTTTAAGTTAATATAGTTTTGATGACTTCGAAGGTTAGAAGGTCGGTATTGTAACAAATATTTTGAATTTTTTATCTAATTTGGGTATCTGAAGGGCACTCTAAAAGAAAATGTTTTTCATCTTCAACCTTCTTAGTGTCACAAAAATGACATATTCTTTCGTTTGACAGTGTTTTGCAAATTTTCCAACCCCCAGTCTCACTAAGCAACATGTGAGAGTTTGTTCTTATTTTAGCAATGTTAATTTTCTTCTTTGCACTAGACAAAACTTAGAGATATTTTTGATCTTCTAGATTAGGGTTGACCACCTCCTTGTAGTATCTTGATTTTCTATTGTTTGCTAATTATTTATCACACCATAGATTCTCTTTAAAGTTAGATGTAATAATATTTTTAATATTATTGGTATTCTTCATAACAACTTCTCTGTGTACTTCCCAATGATTTAGCCAAGACTTGGCATCTTTATGCCATCCTTGCTTGAGTTGTTGGTGGTTTTGGTGGGAGATTGAAGTAATTTTGGGAAGTCTATTGTCACTCATGTTGCTTGTATTGTTCTTGTACATTAAGTACCTAATCATAGCCATGCTCTCAATGGGGGAAAGGCTTGCTTCTATGAGGAGGATAGGATATGGTGTATTTCCTTTAATCTTGAGATTATAAGTTATAAAATTCCTTTGGATCTGCTCTATCTTTCTCCAGGATTCCCTAGAGATACTGCATCACCAAACTTCACATCCATATAATATAACAAGAGCGACGAGAGTCTCAAAGAGGAGTTTTTTCTTATCCCATAGCCAAAGGTCCACTAGTTTGCAATTGTTTTCAAGCCCATAATAAGCTTTCACCGTCCATTTATCCTTTATCAATGATATAGTTCCAATTGAGCTTGTGGTGAATATTGATTCTGAGATATTTATATGAAGGAATTTCCTCCAAGATATTGTTGTCATATATGAAAGTAGTGTAGGTGATCTTTTTGGATTTAATTATCACAACCTTTGTTTTTTAAATGTTCACAGTCATATCGTACTAGAGAAGAATTCCTTGACTATTCTTAGTTGCTCATCTAGGTCATAGGGATTCCTCATCATAAGAACAATATCATTGGTGTAAAGAAGAAAGACGATGACTATACCAGCAAGAGTTGGGCCGACACAACTTGCATCTTCCAAACAATCTTCTAACTTGTCAATGTATATGCCAAAAATGGTAGAGGGCAGTGGACAACCTTGCTTGACTCCTATATTATACTTAATTTCTTTCAACCAACCCTTAGTGTTCCTAAGCTTAAACTTGGCAATAACGTTCTCATACACCCTTACTGCAGTTGTTCTCAACTTAAAAGGAACTTTTAGCTCTTCTAGTCTATTGCAAAGGTTAGTCTTAGATACCATGACAAAAGTTTTTCTAAAATCAATGAAACAACAAAGGAGATTGGTTTTTTTATTATGATACTCATCTACAATGGTCCCAAGCATAACAAGGTGGTCTAGAGTTAAATGATATCCTTTGAACCCAAAATGACCTTTAGCTCTTTTTTCGTGGCTTTCTAGCCATATGTTGATCTTCTTTTCCAAAATACTTCCACATAGCTTGGTTAAAATGGGGCTAATAATAATGGTCCTATAATTAGAGGGATTATTTGTATCCCCACTTTTAAAAATAGGTACAATCAGGCTTTGAGTGAAGGGTTTATGGAAGCCCTACTTGACTACTAAATTGAAGAGGTTGAGTATGTGTCGAATGAGGATCGACCCTCCAAATTTCAAGATTTTAGCTTGGTAGCCTTTGACGTCATTAACTTTCCCTTTTGCATGTCGCTCAACCCCAAACTTTATGTCTTATATAGGAAAAACTTTATCCTATATAGACACATTTGGAATGTTGTCCATGACGATAGGTGTTGATCTTAAATATCGTTTTACGATCTTTGAGTCAACCTCACGAGGATAAATCCCCCTGCATTTTTAAAGAGTTGGTATTCCTCTATTTCAAATAACATACAAGAACAAATAAAATGCTTGAGAGAAGACCATACTTATTCTTAAAATAAATATTCACATGCAAAGAATACTTGAGAAAGGACCAGGTATATTGTAGAAAGTAAATATTCATAATATGTTACAATATTATAAACCAAAAGAGTTTTCAGTTAAGTAAGACGACATTTCCATCACAACATTCATCAAAGTAGAACACAACATTCAGTGAAAAGGAAAAGAAATGATGGACCACATATGGCAGAGAACTTTAAATGAGCATTTCATTGAACACAAATAAGATTATGGTAGATACACATCTGAAATCTCATGCTTAAATTCAAAGTCTTGAGATATCAATAATGTTATGTCTTAGATTAGTTCTCTCGGAACCTCAAAAAATAATAGATGGCTTTAGATAAATAAAGAGTATTGTCTTGGATTACAAATAAAAGATTGTGTTTACAATCTTTCAAATAAGACTAGGATGGGAATTATGTGAATCGTGAAATGAAAAATACCTAGAAGACATAAGAAAAATAATAAAGGATCAACCTTAGATTTCACAAATTACTCAAAATTGGAAGGCAATATGACAAATGACTGTAGAGGAAAAGATGACAAGGATGAGAATAGGGTTGCTACTTGACTCACTATGATGGAAGTTCTTTTGAACCATGAAATGAAAAAGACTGTGATGGAAATTATTCTGAACCCTTTACTTATTTCCTGATGCCTCTTTTGTATATGGTTGTTGTGTTGGAGGTGGCATAACTATTGTAACCGCTTCATGTCGATATGTCTCAGTGATCCAAAAAGGATCCAGATAAGACTAAGGACAACTCAAAACTCGCAGAAGCAACTCAGGAAGCTCATAATGGCCTCAACAGATAGAGAAAGGAAAAAAAATTCAAAGTCATCAAAACTTAGTTAAAGTGGCATCATTGTAAAGAGCGCGTCGCAAGATTTCCAACGACGCAAACGACTCGTCAAACAGAGTTATGGATCGAAAGATATTTATGGTCAAAGTTTGGTCAACCTAGCCCAGTCAGCAGGGGATGAGTCAACATTCGTACTGCTGACATCAACATCAGTATGGATGACATCAACATTCGTATAACATATGTGGTACACGTAGAAGGTGACATGTGTCACGTTGACATCAACATGATGTCATCATGGTGACATGGAAACACTAGAGGCTGCCACATGTCACTCATTTTGGAATTTTTGGGTCATTTCATGGACCAGTAAAAATGTGCCACGTGGTAGTCTGTACAACCACGTGATAGACCGTACAGTGACGTGGTAGAACGTACGGTGAAGTGGCAGGATGACGTGGCAGGTTGATGTGGCAACTGAGGTGGCAGACCGTATGTTGACATGGTAGGTGATTGTACAGTTGGTTGACGTGGTCCAATGGTTGTCTTCCACGTGGCCCAGTCATGGGCTGCCACGTGGTAGTGGGAAAATGCCCAATGAGGGTTCAAGAACAAAATTCCAAAAATAAAAAAGGGGAAGCGGGTCCGCCAAATCTGGCGTCCAACTGTCAATATAAACCATTGCTAAAGGTTGGCAGAACCACCACTTAATATATATATGTATGTTGCAACAAACACCCAAAAAGGGGAGGCCCGCGAGCTCAACCTCGGGACCTCCCCCACTATATATGCCTTAACAAATGCTCCACCAACCATTAGGCCAAACGACCTCCATTGTTTACAACGCCCGAATTATTATTTAAAAATTGAAAATCTGCCAGTGCAAGAAGGGAGCCATGTGATGGTACGGCCAGGAATGGTTTACAAGACATTTTCTTGGCATTAATTGCAGGTTGCAGGGCATGAAAACCGAGATAGAGTTTCTCTTGGGCCTCGAAGTGCCAGAGTTGGATTGAGGCGTGGAGATAGTCATTTTTGGGTAATTCGACGCCACGAATTCAATGGTGCTGTCTTTTTTTTAATCTGAGCAAAACTCCTGCAGCTTGATTCCATAATGAGGTATACTTATGTATTTTGCCAAATTCTTTTGTTGAGTTAATAAAAAGGCCTACCCATTTGAGAGTAGGACCCAGAGATGTAGTCCACCAAGGATGAACTCCGTTATCAAGTTTTTGTGTTCAAATTTGATACTTATGTATCTTCATTATTGAGTTTTTCCTTCTTTAATGGTGCACTTTAATTTATGCTCATTTAATACAATTCTTTATAAGTCACTTCGATGAAAAGATCACGGATCATGTTGGTATTAGAGAAGTCATCTTTGACGTGAATTGTTGAGTATGAATGCTTAGTAGGGCCAAGCATAAGCAAGGCGAAGGAATGCTTAAGACTTTCAATCGTGAAGTTGGTCGTGCATCCCGAAGGAAGAAAATGGAAGAAGAGGACAACTGTGATGAACAGGAGAAAAACTTCCATATGGTCTTTTATCGCATGTCAGAAATGGTCGAACGAATGTATGGAGACTATGAGAAGAGGATGAAGAAGAAAGGGAAGAAAAAGTAAGCACAAGTTGATGATGATGATTTGGTAAATCAAGGGGCTGGAGGAGACCCTCCTGAGCCTCCATCTTCACCATCAAGTTCTAGTTCTTCTTTCTTTGAGTATTCTCATCATTCTCATCAGTCTAGCCATAAAGCCTCTTTTAAGAAACCATTATTAAAGCTTGATGTAAAATTTGCTTTACCTATGTTTAATGGAGATGCTAATCTTGGAAAGCTAGATAATTGGATCCGACAGGTTGAAGTATATTGCTGTGGTCAACAGATTGATGAAGAGTAAGTTAAAATGCATCTGTCTTCTCTTCAGCTGGAAGGAACCGCTCTCTTATGGTGGGAGAGAAAACTTTAGGACAGAAGTAAGTGTGGTAATCTTCTTTCCTCATGGTCAGAATTTAAATTAGCGAAAAGGAAGCAATTTTATCCATTGGGTTATTTACATAAAGGAATGATGGAATGCCAAGCTTTAAGACAAAGTAAAGGTCAAACTGTACAAAGTTTCATAGAAGGATTTAGGAAGAAAGCTCTTGCATTAAACATTCCTTTGGATTCTTATGAAACTTTAATGAAGTATATTGGCGCACTTCAAAATTCTATTCGTCATACTTTTCTATTGTTTAACACCACTAGTCTTGACGAAGTTTGTGTGCAAGCTACTCACCTTGAGAACATGGGAAAGCATGTTCAAGAAGATCCCACAAAGAAACCTTCCAACCTCCCACATAAGCCATTTAAGAAGTTTAAAAGGAAGGACAAGAAGACCTCCACAGTAAAGAGAGAAGAGGGAAAGCCATCTTTCATTCATTGCAAGAAAAATGGTCATGATGATGAACACTCTTGGAAACTACATCCAGAGAAGAGACTGAAACAGTTCGGTGGAAAGGGGAGGAAAAAAACCGTTGCTACAGTGCAACAATATCTTGGTTCCGATTCAAGAGACAAAGGAAAGATCACATCGGTTGGAGTACAAGGTAAAGATTCCCTTCATGCTAGTTCAAATTCAAATAATGAATCTCATGATGATGAACGGAAGAGGAATGAGTTATTTCATATAAGAGTTGTATCTAAACACACTAAGATAAATACATTATTTGATCTAGGTTCCCAGGTAAACTTGATATCTTAAGCACTTGTCAAAAATATGGGTCTTGAAACAAAACCACATCCAAAGCCTTATCCTCTTGGTTGGGTATGTGATAAATAAAAACTTAATGTCACCAAACAATGTAGGGTCAGATTTGATATTGCTTCAAAGTTGATTGATGAAGTGGATTTGGATGTTGTATCACTTGATATATGTGGCATAGTGTTGGGAAGTCCTTATCTTTATGATAGAAAAGCGGTCTTCTTTAGTCATGAGAACAAATACCACCTTACTAAGGGGGGAGTGGAATATATTGTTAGAGCTCACAACATGAGGGTAAACACAACACTTGTTAGTGCAAGTCAAATGAAGAGACTCATAAACACTAATAAGAGATATGTACGCATGGTCGTAAGGGGGAAAGATGTTGGAACATCCAACGCTTTCCAAGGATGTGATCCTTCTCATAAGAAAGAATTAATTGATATTGTTTTTAAGTATGATGATATTTTCCAGGAACTAGATGGATTACCTCCTGAGAGGGAGATCCAACATGAAATACATCTTCAACATGATTCTCCTCTTCCTAATGTGGGCATATACATGATGTCAGTTGTAGACATGACATAGATCAAGAAGCATGTACAAGGCTTATTAGATCAAGGGGTCATCAAGCCCATCTCATCTCCTTGTGGTTCTCTGATCGTGATGGTGCCAAAGAAAGATGGCATGTGGGGAATGTGTGTCGATTACCGAGCCATAAATAAAATCATGGTGAAAAATCAATACCCTCTTCCTCGTATAGATAATTTACTTGATCAATTAAAGAATGTTGTTTATTTCACTAAGTTGGATTTGCCTAGTAGATACCATCAAATCAGGGTTGTAGAACAAGATGCATGGAATACTGTCTTTAAAACCAAACAAGGTTGTTTGAGTGGTTAGTTATGCCATTTGGACTTTGTAATGCTCTGACAACTTTCATGCCTGTGATGAATGATGTATTCAGGCCTTTTCTAGATGATTTTGTGATTGTATATTTAGATTCCTTTCTTATATTTAGCGGGACTTGGGATGAACATGTGAGACATGTAAAGAAAGTATTGGATACTTTGCAAAGGGAAAAGTTGTATGTAAAATTGTCCAAATGTAAATTTGGTAAGATTGCACTTGTGTACTTAGGTCATATTGTAGGAGGAGGAAATTGAAAATTGATCCTTCCAATATTGATGTAATTGTAAATTGGTATGAGCCCAAAAGTGTAACCGAGATACGAATCTTCTTAAGTGCATTCCATTATTGGAGGAGGTTCATTTCGAACTTCTCTTTTATAGCAACTCCTTTGCATGCCTTAACTAGTGTGAATAACACTTTTCAGTGGGGAGGAAAGCAACAAAAATATTTTGACACTTTGAAGGAAAAGATTAGTACCACACCAGTATTAGCACTGTTGAGTCTTCAACATTCCTTTGAGATAAAGACAAATGCCAGCAGATACACTATGGGTGCAGTATTGATGCAATAACGTAAGCCTATATGTTACCACTTTAAAACTTTTAACCAAGCTATGGTTAACTATCCTACATATGATAAAGAGTTGTATGCATTAGTTCAAAGCGTAAAGAAATGGAAGCACTACTTGTTAGAGAAGGAAAGAATTATACATACAAATCACCAACCCTTACAGTATCTCCAAGCACAAACCAAGTTGCAACAATCTCAACATTACAGATGGATGGGTTTCCAACAACAATTTCATTTGGTAATCAAGTACAAAAAGGGTACAAGTAATAAGGTAGTTGATATGCTTTCTAGACCTCCTATTGATGCTTCTATTATTGTGAAGAATGCTTCTTTATCTCATGATAGATATGTGGAACAATATGCTATTGATGAAGATTTTAACGAAGTATATGAGAAGTTAACCCATGGTGCACGGTTAGAGAACTATTATTTGCAGGGAAAACTATTCTACCATCTTGGGAAGCTATGTATTCCTACAAGTGAACGAGTCCATGTAATACGAGAAGCCCATAATTCTCTTGTGTCTGGGCATTTTGGGGTTGGAAAAACTATGGCTCATTTGTAGAGGTTTTGTTACTGGCCTTAAATGAAATCAATTGTAACTAAATATGTAAAGGGGTGTGTGATGTGTTCTACTTGTAATCACACTAATAGAAAATTGGGGCTACACTCACCACTACCTGTTCCATCCCATCCATGGGAAAGTATATCCATGGATTTTGTAGGTGGTTTACCAATGTCGAAAAGGGGTAATGACTATTTGTATGTTGTAGTGGATAGGTTCAAAAAGATGTGTATCTTAATGCCATGTAAAAATCATATCACTGTTGAGCAGACCACTAATCTCTTCTTTCAGTATGTTTGGGTTCACTTTGGGTTACCCACATCCATTATTTCGGATCGAGATACTTGATTCCTTGGGGATTTTGGACAAGCTTGTGGAGAATGATGGACACCAAGTTGAAGAGGAGCACTTCTTTCTGTTGGGCCTATGATATGACCAATTTTATGACGTTAATTAGATCCCTTTTGTCGAATGTGTATATGCATTTTCTTGTTTTTGAAGAGCTTTTGTGTCAAAATGCTATGATCCACACCAAGTATGCATAATTCATGTTTTGCAATGATTTTGAGTTTAAATCAGTATGTTTTTATGATCCTAGGAGACTAATTCATGATTTGTATGTCACAGGGCAAAATCGCAGCTTGTTTTTGCTTTCGGCACTCAGTCCGGTACTCCATCCGACACTCAGTCTGGTACTCCATCCGACACTCCGTCCTGCACAAAAATGATGGGCGATTTGGCGGTTATGATATTGGCAGCCAGTGATGGGCGAATCAGAGACATGGGTTTTTCTTGTGCTCATGGCCTCCAGCTACTGAACTCTTGACAACTCGATTTGGGTTGTTATGGTGGGTGATTATTGGCTCACCTTATTTCGACAGTTAGGGCATCATAAATGCAATTTACTGTTTTTAGAAGAGGATCGATCCTCCAGTGGTCGACCTCTCAGTTTGTAAAGATTATAAATACCACCTCAGTGGACAGACAATAGTTAAGAAGTTCAGGAATAGAGAGTTAGAGAGAAAGACAAATTTTATAGTTATTTTGCCAGAATTGTGTAAAACCTGCGTTTTGAGCTTTAATGGTGAATTCGTGTTGTTGAAGCTCGTGATTCACATTTGAAGAGTAGCCACGACTTGCTGGGGGGGGCACCAATAGTCTAGGTGAATATTTAGCTAGTTTTCTTGTGAATTTGAGTAGTGTAATTGCTATTTCTTCTATTTTTTGTATATATGTTTTTATCTTCTTTTTATTTACTGTGTAATTGCTATCCATAAGTTTAATTGTTTCAAGTTTATTTTTGCAGGTTATTATGAAGAATAATGTAATTAGAACATGACTTTTTAATTGATAGGAGAAAGTTTTCAAGTTTAGACACTAACCCTTGTATGGAATTAGAAGATAGCTAGAATTTCTACATGCTGAAATAGAGTCTAAAACAGAGTTAAAATAGAGTAGAACAAAATTAATAGTTTCTTTGACAAATTTTGATTGATGGATAATTGCTAGTTTAGTTCATATTTATAGTTTGCTGATTTAATTGTTATTTAATTTGCTTATATAGATTTCTTAGTTAGTTCTTAGTTTGCTTATCTTGTTATATGTTGAAATAGAAATAGGATTTAAGATTATGTCTTTATGAATATTTTCCAATTGCAATTCAAATTGTTAAAATAGGATTAGTTTAATTTATTTAATGCAATTTCCTTTTCTTAGATCTAGGTTGCAAATTCAATTCATAGTTAGATATTGAGTTTAGTGTAGTATGAGTTTGCTTATATTAGTATAGAATGCATTTGAATTTCATAGATTAGAAGATAGTTTCCTTGCTTTCATAGATTAGAAGATAGTTTTCTTGCTTTCATAGATTAGAAGATAGTTTTATTGTTGTTGTAGGATAGATAGTCTTCTTGCTTTGGTAGATTAAAGGATAGTTTGCTTATCATAGGTTAAAGATTAGTTGTTAATTCTTCTTGCTTTCATTTCAGTAGATTTACTTTTGTAAATTAGAAGTAGTTGTGAAGTTTAAATTCAATAATAGAGCTCACTTGTTTCTTAGCTTAGTTAGTTTCTTATTGAGTAATCTTAATTAGTTTACTTGTTGTAGAAGTTATCCTAGGTTAGTGAGTTGTTTACTTTCTTTCATAGGTTAGTTGCTTACTTGTCTATTCTTGCTTTGATAGTGTAGTTGCTTGTTTATTTACGTGCTTTCACAGGATAGTTGCTTATTGAATTTGAATAGGTTAATTAAAGTAGTTTGTTGTTGCTATTTGCTTATTATATGAATAGTTTGCTTTTGCTTATTGTTATGATTAAACTAGTTTTCTTTAAGTAGGGTTTTCATTTGATTTCTTAGAACTATCCATCGATCTTTCGTTCAAAGGTTGCTTAGGGTACATAGTTTGAGTTTCTTAGTAGAGTTTGATCATTAGTAGTCCTTGCTTGAGTAGATTAGCCCTTAGATAACTACTTCCTTATTTAGACTATACTACTACCAATCCTTCCACCTTGGCATATATTTCGCTACAACTCTAAGTTTACTTACCCCAGGTTGAAAATTTAATTGAGGGTTTTTAGTGTGTTTTTAGTGCATATAGAACACCCACCATTTTTGGCGTCGTTGTCGGGGAGTTGTCTCAAGGTACGGAATAGTTAGGAAATAGATCACTTTTAAACCTTAGCATTAGTTTGGTGGCGGGGGAACTTTAAGACGAGAGGTAAGAACCTGTGCATCTGCTATAGCAAGTTCCCCCAAACCCAACGATAGTTTTTCATTTTTCTTTTGTTTACTTTCATGAATAGACCTAGAGACCCAAAAGGTAGATATATTAAATCTAAGTTAGAACTTTCAACCAAGGTTCCTTCCAACCTTTTTGGGGGAAGTAACGTTCCACTCATAAATTGCATAGACCGATATCAAAAAACGAGAACTAGCTCAATCCAAAGAGCTAAAGTAGTCTCTGAAGAGACTAAGACAGGGAGCACTATAGAACAAAAAATTGAAGCATCATTAATAGTGGAATAAGAGGTAAGACCACTCGAGCCTTCCGCAGAACCAAACAATACAACCTTTGTTTTCTTACCACCATCAAGATATCCTAAATTTGTGGACATCATCTTTGTGTGAACCAAGTTTTATCAAATGGAAAGATGAACTCAGAAGCAACCATTAGCTTGAGGGAACTTTCTCAAATCCTAGCAGCAGCCGAGATTTCTTATTTTCAAGAAGAACATATTTTGGCAACATCCAAAAGTATATCTACCTCTCTGGAAATATTAGAAGAATTAAGGTCCTATGAGCTACAAAATGATTTTCCTTGCCAAACTGTGAAGGAAGATGAAAAATTATGGACTACACCTAGTAGAGAGAAATCTTTAAGACCTGAGATTGAGGAGTTCTCAACATCCATTTCAACAGATCCTTTATGTACTTCAGAAAACAATCATCCAAAAGAAGAGGATATGCATAACATGATGAAGGAGAACATATAAATTATTGTTGATGAACATCAAGATTACATTGAAATTTGGTTTCAAGAGGTCATCAGGCCACAATACTATTCTCTTCTTCAACACCTTCTGATGCCAAAACAAGTAGGTTGGTTGGTTCTTCATATCCAGGTAATGACTGCGGTAACTTTTTCATATGCGGATATGAGTATGTTTCTTATCTTGCTTCACACATGGTTACATTGGAAAAATTCTTACACTTGAATAAATATTTTTCTTTCTTTTTAGGTAGGGTAGGATAATAAATAAAAGTTGCATGTTGTTAGTTTAGCTTAAAGTCTAATGCAGCCTCATTTTCTATTTTTTTTTAATAAAAGAACTATGAGATACATGTTCCAATGACTTGATCTCATTGATCTCATTAGTTTTTGATATTTTAGAGTGTGGTTTTTGATAAACAATTCTAGAGATTTCTGTAGGTATTTATCTCACCAAGAGTAGACAATTCAAGGAAATATAAAAGAAGGATTTTTCTTCAAAACATTGTTACACTTGTACCCTGTTGTCTGCTAAGCATCAAATGAATATTGACTTGCTGTAATTAGCCATATTTTTGCAAAGATGTTCATCTTCTTGTTCTTAAGGCATTCTAAAAAGTATTTGCTCTTGAAAATCTTCAGCACTATATAAGGAAGTGATACCGTAACCATCAAGCTTAGAGGTCTCTCGTACAATTTTCCCAAGAAACCTAAGTGAGTAAAGTATCTTTATTAAAGAGTAACAAGGAGGTCTGATTAGCGGTTAGTCATGGAAACATCACAATAACTTACAAAGGAAGAAAGTGAGTTGAGCCTAAAGATACCTTTTTGTTCTTTCTCAATGGCACCATCCACTACACACTAAATAGCTTGATTATATCATATCTTTAGATAGGCCACGTCCGCTTAAGTACCCCTTACATCAAGACAATCACTAAG
>JASDQU010241607.1:45997-74690 GCA_032191745.1 Picea mariana
CAGTCCAGCCAGCATGACAGTCAGACATAAAAAGTGTGATAAGTCAAGTGACCTGTTCAGAGCTAACTGGACATCAACTAAGAGTAAAATTATCAAAGAAACCAAAAAAGTTCTAAAAACCTCAGACCTTTGGCAGGTAGCCTTGCCAGGTGTTGTGGTCAACCTCTAACCAAGGCTCCTCCTCGACATAAGTCACCTGGTCATCCCAACGCTTCACCACGTCCACGCCTCCTTCGGTCCTGACAGCTGGCTGAGTATCCTGCTTCCCTTCCTGTCCCGTGTCTATCTCCTTTGCTTCCTCTGCATGCTATATTCCATGTGGCTCCTCGCTTGGCAAGCTCAGCTCCAGGGTCTTCCTGTCATCAGTTGCGCTCTCGGGGTTCGCTGTCATAGCCTCACCAGCAAGGTCGGAGGGGACAACTTCTTGCATAAAGGTAAGGAGCTGGAGTAAGATTGCAATATTCCCGTCCATGGCGAGCAAGCGGAATTGGAGGTCCTCCACCCCTTGGCAGAGCTCGAAGACCAAACCAAAAATAATTGCCAAGCTTTTCCGGAGTTGAGTATCAGAGAAGGGGTTTGGGGGCTGGTGTTCGGTGCACTGTGGCTTTCCTGGAGGTGGTTCTCCCATAGTCAACCCAACTGAGGTAAGAATTGGTGTTGGTGGAGCTTTGAACGAGGGTTGTTCCGGGAGGTGGCTCGTGTTGGGAGTCGGCAGCCTGGGAACAATATCCAGGCCATCCATTTGCGTCGTTGCCAAAACAGGAGAGGAAGGAATTGGGTCCGGCAGGATGAGGGGAGAAGAACAGGATGAAGGCGACGCTGGCGGCGAAACGGAGGGGCGGCGAGGTCTCCATGAGGAGCCTCTGCACGGACGCCCTCGAGGCCGAGGCATGAAACACGTCTTATGCTGGCTAGAGGGCGTTGGGTACCAGGGGGGTCGACAGGAAGCCTGTAGCCAGATCAAAGTGACACTGAGCCTGCAGGTTCCAGAGATCTCAGACGGAGGTTGCCACGAGGAGAACCAAATGAGGCTCGCGCAGGGATAAATGAGAAGCAAACAGAACTCAGCCATGGAATGAGCGTAAAGGGGAGAGAGGTGGTGTTTTAGTGTTCCTCGTGCCATGGTTAATGGAAATTTAATGCCTGCGTAGGGTGGCGCCCGAAGGCACGAGCACTTCATGTGGCACAGTGCCTTGCTGGCCAGCCCTCGCCTCCTCGTCGTGCCGCGTGGGACGCAGTAGCACCCCATCCGGGGGTGTATCCACTAAACCAGCTTTGTGGATGCATTGCTGGAGAATGGGATGCTCCGGTTCCAAAGTAGAAGTGCAGAGGAGTTCAGGACCAGTCCAAGTAGTGCCTATATTGGCCAGCTCGTCTACAACTTGATTCGCCTTCCTTCTAACATGGGCAGGGATAATTGCCTGAGTTGGTTTCATGAGGTTGGTGATCATCTATAAGCCATGTGAGAGCCTCCAGCTAGGCGAGATCTTGTCCAGGTTTGCTTCGTTTAGAATTCTGCGTAGCAGATTGATAATGACTTGTGAATCTCCCTCAACTACTAATTTATTGAAACTGTGGTCAATGGCCAATTGCAACCCTCGGATGAGTCCCCAGAGCTCTGCTGCGTTGTTTGTGGAGTGCCCCAGGTATCCTGCTACGATTAAAATGTTGTGCCCTAAGTGGTTGTGAAAGACTGCCCTGTAACCAGCAGCTCCTGGATTGCCTTTAGAGGCTCCATCAAAGTTAAGTTTTATGAAAGGAGTTGGGGGGGGAGACCAAAAGGAGGGGCTTGTAGAGGGGACGGAGGGAGAAGAGAGGGTCAGAGGAGGGCAAGAAGGAAGAGGCTGCCAATGCTGGAGGATTAAAAGTTCAGAAGGAATGTTGCCCATGTTATCGTCGGTCCACTATTGAAGAGAGATGGTTTCCAGGATGTTGCAGCGACATTGATGCCAGCACTGTTGCCAGGGAAGTGAGAGGTTTCGGAAGATCCTTCTGTTCAGTTCTTTCCAGGTTTGCCAGAGGATGAAGCCTGGAAGAAGTTGCCATATACAATTAAGGAGGGGGGAATAGAAAGCCTGATCTCTCCAATTTGCAATAGTATCAATTACACTCTCTCTTTGTCGATCCAACTTGCGCATGATGAGTGCCGCTTGATCCCAGAGTTGGGCAGTGTAGGGACAAGAATTAAGGAGATGATTCATGGTTTCTTCTGCCCCTTCACATAACAGGCAGATGGAGGGCCCAACAAAACCTCTCTTCGAAAGGTTGTCCCAAGTAAGAATACTGGAGTGGGAGACTAGCCAGAGAAGGAGAGTGACTTTTGGCCAATGTTTAAGGCTCCAAATTTTGCGCCAAACTCTGTTAGTAGGTGGAGGGTCTACCTGAATTATGATTTGGTAAGCCTCCTGCATGTTGTAGGTGCCCTTTGGTAGGTGTCCCCAATGAAGAATATCCTCTCATTCTATTTTGGGGATTTTCCGCTTGGCCATCTCCTCGTGCCAGGGTGCCAGGTCCACATGCTCTCCTAGATTTATGCGTTCCTTGTCTAGGTGCCAGCTGCGCCAAGTGTCTCCGGGTGAATTGTCCTGCCAGTAGTTCGCAACTCTCGTCAGGCCTACCAGAGTAGCTTGTAGGTAGATGTCTTTTGCCCAGCTGTTGTTGTCTATAGTCAGCCATTGTTGCCAGGAATCCTGCCAGAAGAGAGTCGTTTCCCCATTTCGGATTTCCCAAAAAGCGTTTCGGGTAACTAGCTGTTTGTTTTGCTTGGCCGCTGTCCATATTATGGATCTGGGGCCTTCCCCATTCCATCGAATTAGGTTATTTTCCGCCACGTTTGGCATGTATTTTTTCCTCCAGAATCTAGTCTAGAGGTCCTGGGGATGCTTGAGCCATCGCCACCAGATTTTGGCCGTCAGAACTTTGTTCATAATGAGGGGGTCTCGTAGCCCTAATCCACCTTGATCTTTGGGTCGGCATAATTTGTCCCAGCTGACCAATGCTATCTTCTTACCTGATTTGAATCCTTGCCAAAGGAAGTCTCTCTGAAGATTTTTGATGGTTGAGAGAACATGTCTCGGTGCAGTCAGTGCTGAGAAGGAGTAAATCAGAAGGGCCTGAAGGATGGCTTGGAGGAGAACAAGGCGGCTGGGCAGATTTAAAACTCTGAGGGTCCAGGAGGAGAGCCTTTTGGTAAAGGAGGAAAGAAGGTGTTCCCACGAGGAGTTCTGAAGGGCATTGTCAATCAGAGGAATGCCAAGGTATTTGGACGGAAGGGAGCTTCTGTTGAAACCTAAGAGTTCAGTGATGTGAAGTTGAATCAGGGGTGGCGTATTGAAGAAAAAGATTTGGGATTTTTCCTTGTTTCATTCCAGCCCCGAGGCATCTGAGAAGGTTTGAAGAATGTCAAGTAGAGCGTTGGCTTCACGAACGGTAGGGGTGCCCATTAGAAGCGAATCGTCCACAAATTGACTGTGCGAGATGGGAGGGGAGATGCCATGCAGGGGTAAGCCAGTTATCAGGTTTCCTTCAACTATTGTGCGGATGGAGCGTCCCAGACCTTTAGCCATAATGATAAAGAGGAAAGGGGAGAGGGGATCCCCCTGCCTGATTCCTCTTGAGGGAGAAAAAGGTCGAGATGGAACACCGTTGACAAGAATGGAGAAGAAAGCCGAAGAGGTTAGATTCAGAATCCAATAAACCCAGCTTTGATCAAAGCCAAAGGCGAGGAGCATAGCTCGCATATATTTCCAACTTATCTTGTCAAAGGCTTTAGAGAGATCCAACTTGAGGAGCATACCTGGAGTTTTGGTTTTCTGCAAAGAGTGGATCACTTCATGAGCAAGTATGACGTTGTCCATGATTTGCCTGCCTTCAACATAGCCTGATTGTTCTGGGGAAATGATTGTCGGTAAGATAGGTTTGAGTCGTCTAGCAATCACCTTCGTCAAGAGTTTATAAATTACATTACAGAGAGCTATAGGTCTAAATTGTTGTGGGTGATGCGCCTGTCCCCCTTTGGGTATGAGGGCAAGGAAGGTCGCATTTAATGCTTGGAGGACTTGTCCAGTGGCTCTGGAATCTTCTAGAATTTCCCACACCTCGTGCCTGATCATCGGCCAACAATGATGGAAGAAATCGCTGGTGAAGCCATCAGGTCCTGGAGCCTTGCATTTGGGTGTGTCCTGAAGTGCCTAATCCACCTCCTCAATTGAAATAGGTCGGAGCAAGGCCAAGTTTTTCTCCCTTGTAACCAGGGATGGCACATGCTAAGTGACCTTGGCAATGGCCTCATGTCTATCCAGAATAGGTTCTGTGAGGAGGTTTTGATATTATCCGATCAAAGCCGCTTCCATGTCTTCATGTGAGTGAAGGGTCTCCCCAGTTGCAAAGATAAGGCTCGTGATGTTGTTGGTGTGCCGCCTGTGAATGGCCGTTCTATGGAAGAATTTGGTGTTGCGTTCTCCCTCCTTGAGCCATCAGATGTGTGACTTTTGCTTCCAGAGGATCTCTTCTTGTCTTTTCCTGGCCGCCAACTGTTGATTTACAATTTCTTCCTGGGCTTTTAAGTCATTTGTGAGCCCCCGAGTTCTGATCTGATTCTGAATTTCGCTCATGCGTTCTGATAGCTGCCTTTGAGAGTCAAAGATATCGCCGAAGGTGTTCTTATTCCAAAGTTTGAGAAACTGTTTAAGGTTCTTTAATTTTTGTTGGAATCTATACATTTTTTATCTCTGAGGGACCTCTGCCTCCCTCCACCAGTTCTGTATGTTTGCCTGGAAATCGGGGTGGTCGAGCTAGAACTGCTCAAATCTGAAAGGTTTTTTCCCCATCGTGGTTGGGATATCCAGCCAGAGCTGAATAGGCCAATGGTCCGAGCCAGAAAGATTCAGGATGGAAGCCTCCATAGATGTGCCTTCTAGCATGAGAGAGTCCGAGATGAGGAACCGATCGAGCTTGCAAGCAATTTGGTGTGTGCTAGTTCTTCTATTTGTCCAGGTGTGAGTGCCATTGATAGTTTCCAGGTCAATGAGGTGGAGGTTATCTATGAGGCTGTTGAAGTCGTTGGTTTCTCGGTCTAGTCTTCTTGAGCCTCCCCTCTTCTCTTCCAGGTTGCGGATGATATTGAAATCTCCTCCAATAATCCATTTATTGTGCTGATTTAAAGTGGATAAGTAGTCCAGATTCCTAAGGAAGGCGGCCTTCTCCCTTATGCTGGATGGGCCATATACATTAGTCAAGTGTCCTGGT
Source organism: Picea mariana (assembly GCA_032191745.1). Classification (NCBI taxonomy): domain Eukaryota; kingdom Viridiplantae; phylum Streptophyta; class Pinopsida; order Pinales; family Pinaceae; genus Picea; species Picea mariana. The sequence continues at coordinate 51,245 of JASDQU010241607.1, forward strand.
TTATTAGATCTAATGAGTCTGTAGTCCGTTGTGATAGACTATCTTGTGGCGATGAAGTTTTCTAGCATTATTGAGTTTGTGCTCCAGAGGATGGCCAGTCCCCCTGCTGTACCTATGGCTCCTACTGAAACAACTACCCCATGCTTCCAACAGTAGGGGAGTAGTTTATCCACATCTTCTAAGGTGCATTTTGTTTCCTGCAGAAGAACTATATCAGGTTTTTCCACTAAAATCAGATCTCGTAGCAATTTTTGCTTGCTACGCCCATTAAGGCCTCTTATATTCCATGAAATGATCTTCATGATGATGGGGGAGTGGGGAGAGGAGGGAATCTATCTGAGATCAAGTGGATTTGCCCTGAGTTTACCATGAAGTGGCCAATTTCTTGAATAAGCTTGTTGGTGGATTTCCTCCCTCTTTTCTTCTCGTCTTTATGGGATTTACCTGTGCCTTTTGATTGACTGCTTTGTATTCCCAACCCTTGGCTAGCTCTTGCCGAGGATCCAGCGGAGGAGTTGAGGAAGACTTTATGCACCTTTCGTAATTGATCTCTGCGTATTGTGTATAGTTTCTGTTTCCTATAGGCATGCTCGAGGTGCACCAAATCCACGCTTGCTAAATCTGGCTCTTCCAGCTCCATTTCTGCGTCTCCGTCCTCTGTCTCCAAAGGATCCTGCGATTCCTGAATCACATTTGGGGGGATAATATCTAGTCCCTTGCTCAGTGGGGTTCTTTCCTCCCCTTGTTTGGCCGCATGAGAGCCATTAGCCGAAGGTGGTTCATTGAGTTGTATGTGGCTTGCAAGTTTTTCTGGTTGATCTTGTAAAGTTGTAAATCTATTACTAGTTGAGGGATCTTTACTTACTTGGGCCAGTTGCTTTCTTCCTCCTGGTCTTGTTTTCCCTGTTGGTTGAATGAAGCCGTCCTTGTCCTTGCTGCTATCTAGGTTTCCTTCTTTGTGAACATTGTTGAGGGGGCATTCTCTAAAGAGGTGGCCGCACTCGTGGCATCTCCGACATCGGAATGGGATGTGCTCATAGTCAATGGTCTGGGTCCAATCCTCGTCGTGATATTCGAGTATGATGGAACCGGGGAGCGGCTTAGTTATATTCAGGTATACACAGATTCATGCATAAGAGGTGTAGCGCCTTTGCTTGGTGGCCTCGGATGACTTGACATAGATGCCGATGGTATTGCCGATACCAGCCAGTACCTCCTCTAGCCAGAATTCCTGTGGGAGGGAGTATAATCTGATCCATACAGGCGCATGAGCAAAGTCCTCCTTTTCAGGGCTGAACTTCTCCGTCCAGAAGCACAAGAAGAGGCCCGCCGAGTTGAAAAATAGGGTCCTCCATCGAAGATGCGATTACGATCCTCAAGGTTGTGGAAGATGATTGTGAAAAACCCCTTAGATCCTAGTTGTATCTCATAGTGACCCTTTGGCTTCCACTAGTATTGTATCCATTTGATCAGATTTCGTTCTGAGGGCCATAGCCCTAGGAACTTTCCCACCATGGGCATAGTCTCTCATGTATTGCTTTTGCTCTTCTATGCGTGGTGAGTTAATCACATATTTTGGGGCTTGTGGCGCCTGTGGAATACACTTACCAGGCATCCATGGGGCTGACGTTGTGGGGGGAGAAGCTCCTTTCTCTGGGTCGATCTCCATTTCTCGGTCCTTGAACGCGCCTTCTTCCAATATTTTCGAACGCAGGTCTGGCGGCGGCTCAAAGGTCGGCCGCTTAGACCTCTCCGCAACATTTCCGCCTGCTGTGGCTTGACTGTAAGTGCCGCCTGCCGACCCTCCCTCCTTATGAGACATGAGCCCCGTTGGGGCCACTACTGGAACCACGCAGCGCAAGAGATCTGCAGAACCCTAATCCTTCGACAGAACCCTAATGTGCAAAACATGATGTTGTTTTTATTACTTAAGAAGCCTTTCACTCAATGAAATCGAAGAAAATCCTTTCTTTTATAATGAAATTGGATCTCTCTAAGGCCTATGATAAGGTCAATTGGACCTTTGTGTGTCTCGCTCTCATTTAGATGGGGATAAATCTCTCCATTGTTAATTGGATTATGGAGTGTATAGAGTCTTCCTCTCTAACAGTTGAAAAAGATACTCTTATTTTGAATAGTCCTTTAATGGACCAGAATATGTATATTTTTTCAATGGAATATAAACAAAATTATTGTTGGAAAAAAATTTTCTAATTGTAAATTTAAATTACGAGTATTTTCATTTTAATTTGTTTTAATTTTTAATTATTAATTATTTATTCACAAAGTCTCTTTAATGTTCACTTCTTGATCTTTATTCTTTAAATCTATAACTCACTAGTCCTTTTTTTTAACTTTAACTTAATTGATCTCTTCTAATACTTTCTTAGGGGCCCTCCCCCTCTTTCATGAAGAGATATCGCTGGGAGATATTTTGGGTACCATGTATTACTTTATGGTCTTGCTGAGGAGAGGAGTCAACAATACAATTCATCAATTAGAACTTGCCTTTCACTTCGTTCATGCTACCCACCTGAATAAATAGCACCTGCTTCTATCTATAAGGTCAGTATTCATCCACATGGGGTGGGTTCCTCCCCGTGAAATAAAGAAAAGGAAGGTAAGGAGAAAGATCATCTAGACAATCAATCTACTCCCAAGCGTGTTACAACAATAACTTGGACAGGGAGGGAGATCTAGGCAGGAAAGATGGATGGAAAGCTCTATTCCATCTCTATAAATTAAGTAATAAATAGAGATAGGAAAGAATAGATGGGAAAGAATGGAAGTCATTCACAGGTTTAACTTGAATGAACATGGCCTACTACACTACGCTAGCTTGTATGAACTCTATGCTTGGAATATGATATATATTCTAACTTACCAGAGATATATATATATATTTTCTTGGCTAGCTTCCATTGAGACTCTATCCATTATAAATGTAAAATAGTTGTGAAGAGCCTACTTAAAACATTAGATGTTTCAAAACTTTTTAAACACTTTATCTCCAAAAAATTTAAATAAATATTTAGAAATTTAAAAATAAAAAAACAAATATATTTAAAAAACACACACACACATATATATATATATTAATAATTAAAAATAAAATTCTTAAAAATTCTAAAAAAATAAAACAAATATATTAAAACAATATAATAATAATAATCTATTCTTAAGGTTATGGTCAAGCCAGCGCACTAAATTGGTGTACGAGATCCCCTTGTTTGTGGGAGAAGGGACCCCCTCCGCCCAACGATTTCACTGGTAAAGTTTACAAAGGTATACATACCCTACCCCCTCTGGATTTAAACTTCTAACCTCTTAAGAAGAAACAAATTAATATTAATTTTTTTTTTAAACTATGAGATTTGTGATTTGAGGGAAGGGATGACCGACATCGCCCTAACTCCCCAAATCACAAATCTCATAGTTTTAGCCATGCTTATTACTAAACTACGTGTGTACCCTTGTTTTATTGAATAAATGTTGAATATGAGATTCAAGATTCAATGGCAGCAACACCAACAAGAATTTACACCTGCATCATTATATGACCATGACCATGACCAATGAATGTTTGAGAGTTTTTCAAGACTACGGTTATTCTTGTATTACAATTACAAGCAGTGGCCACAACGTGAAGAATTGTGTAGAGTTAGGAAAATAACCATATGCCTACTCTCTTATGCCGATTGTTGTACATTGTGTTTCCTCGATTTTGTGAAGAAGCGTCTTCAGCCGTCCTTTGAGCGGCGGAAAGGGGAAAAAACGGCTCCGGCCGTATTTTAAGCGGCGGGAAGGGAGAAAATGGCTCCAGCCGTCCTTTGAGCGGCGGGAAGGTGGAAACAACGGCTTCAGCCGTCTTTTAAGCGGCGGGAAGGGGAAAAAAACGGCTCGAGCCGTCCTTTGAGCGGTGGGAAGGGGCAAACAACTATGAGATCTGTGATGTAGGCATTGCCCCATCACACATTTTAAATTTTATAGGTTTTGTTTTTGTGTGTGTTTTTTTTTCAATTAATATAATTTTTTTAATGGTTGTTTTGTTTTTTTAATTTTTTAAGATATTGTTTTTAATTTTTATTTCTATTTTTGCAATTAAATTTTGTTTTAAAAAACTTTTTAATTATTGTTTTTTTAAATATATGATGCAGGCATCGCCACATCACAGATTTTAAATTTTATAGGTTTTGTTTATGTATTTTTTTAAATTAATATTAATTTTTTTAACGTTTATTTTTATTTTTTATTTTTTAAGATATTGTTTTTAATTTTAATTTTAATTTTTACATTTAAATTTTGTTTTAAAAAATATTTTAATTATATTTTAAAAAAGATATATTATATTTGTTTTTATTGTTTTTCACATGTATATGAAGATGATCACTGTTTACTAAGATCAAAATTGGATTCTTAAGTCAATATAGTTTTGATGACTTAGAAGGTTAGAAGGTCGTATTGTAACAAATATTTTGAAATTTTTATCTAATTTGGGTATATGAAGGGCACTCTAAAAGAAAATGTTTTTCATCTTCAACCTTCTTAGTGTCACAAAAATGACATATTCTTTCGTTCAACGGTGTTTTGCAAATTTTCCATCCCCCAGTCTCACTAGGCAACATGTGAGAATTTGTTCTTATTTTAGCAATGTTAATTTTCTTCTTTGCACTAGACAAAACTTAGAGATATTTTTGATCTTCTAGATTAGGGTTGACCACCTCCTTGTAATATCTTGATTTTCTATTGTTCACTAATTATTTATCACACCATAGATTCTCTTTAAAGTTAGATGTAATAATATTTTTAATATTATTGGTATTCTTCATAATGACTTCTCCATGTACTTTCCAATGATTTAGCCAAGACTTGGCATCTTTATGCCATCCTTGCTTGAGTTGTTGGTGGTTTTGGTGGGAGATTGAAGTAATTTTGGGGAGTCTATTGTCGCTCATGTTGCTTGTATTGTTCTTGTACATTAAGTACCTAATCATAGCCATGCTCTCAATGGGGGAAAGGCTCGCTTCTATGAGGAGGATAGGATATGGTGTATTTCCTTTAATCTTGAGATTATAAGTTATAAAATTCCTTTGGATTTGGTCTATCTTTCTCCAGGATTCCTTAGAGATGCTGCATCACCAAACTTCACATCCATATAATATAACAAGAGTGACGAGAGTCTCAAAGAAGAGTTTTTTCTTATCCCATAGCCAAAGGTCCACTAGTTTGCAATTGTTTTCAAACCCATAATAAGCTTTCACCCTCCATTTATCCTTTATCAATGATATAGTTTCAATTGAGCTTGTGGTGAATATTGATTCTGAGATATTTGTATGAAGGAACTTCCTCCAAGATATTGTTGTCATATATGAAAGTAGTGCAGGTGATCTTTTTGGATTTAATTATCACAACCTTTGTTTTTTAAATGTTCACAGTCATATCGTACTAGAGAAGAAGTCCTTGACGATTCTTAGTTGCTCACCGAGGTCATAGGGACTCCTCATCATAAGAGCAATATCATTGGTGTAAAGAAGAAAGATGATTACTATACCAACGAGAGTTGGGCCAACACAACCTGCATCTTCCAAACAATCTTCTAACTTGTCAATGTATATGCCAAAAATGGTAGAGGACAGTGGATAACCTTGCTTGACTCCTATATTATACTTGATTTCTTTCGACCAACCCTTAGTGTTCCTAAGCTTAAACTTGGCAATAACGTTCTCATACACCCTTACTGCAGTTGTTCTCAACTTAAAATGAACTTTTAGCTCTTCTAGTCTATTCCAAAGGTTAGTCTTAGATACCGTGACAAAAGCTTTTCTAAAATCAATGAAACAACAAAGGAGATTGGTTTTTTTATTATGACACTCACCTACAATGATCCCAAACGTAATGAGGTGGTCTAGAGTTAAATGATATCCTTTGAACCCAAAATGGCCTTTAGCTCTTTTTTCGTGGCTTTCTAGTGATATGTTGACCTTCTTTTCCAAAATACTTCCACATAGCTTGGTTAAAATGGGGCTAATAATAATGGTCCTATAATTAGAGGGATTATTTGTATCCCCACTTTTAAAAATAGGTACAATCAGGCTTTGAGTGAAGGGTTTATGGAAGCCCTACTTGACTGCTAAATTGAAGAACTTGTGTATGTGTTGAATGAGGATCAACCCTCCAAATTTCAAGATTTTAGCTTGGTAGCCTTTGACATCATTAACTTTCCCTTTTGCATGTCACTCAACCCCAAACTTTATGTCTTATATAGGAAAAATTTTATCCTATATAGACACATTTGGAATGTTGTCAACGACGATAGGTGTTGATCTTAAATATCGTTTTACGGTCTTTGAGTCAACCTCACGAGGATAAATCCCCCTGCATTTTTAAAGAGTTGGTATTCCTCTATTTCAAATAACATACAAGAACAAATAAAATGCTTAAGAGAAGACCAAACTTATTCTTAAAATAAATATTCACATGCAAAGAATACCTGAGAAAGGACCAGGTATATTGTAGAAAGTAAATATTCATAATATGTTACAAGATTATAAACCAAAAGAGTTTTCAGTAAAGTAAGACGACATTTCCATCACAACATTCATCAAAGTAGAACACAACATTTAGTGAAAAGGAAAAGAAAGGATGGACCACATATGGCAGAGAACTTTAAATGAGCATTTCATTGAACACAAATAAGATTATGGTAGATACACATCTGAAATCTCATGCTTAACTTCAAAGTCTTGAGATATCAATAATGTTATGTCTCAGATTAGTTTTCTCGGAACCTAAAAAAATAATAGATGCCTTTAGATAAATAAAGAGTATTGTGTTGGATTACAAATAAAAGATTGTGTTTAAAGTCTTTCAAATAGGACCAGGATGGGGATTATGTGGACCATGAAATGAAAAATACCTGGAAGACATAAGAAAAATAGTAAAGGATCAACCTTAGATTTCACAAATTACTCAGAATTGGAAGGCAATATGAAAAATGTCTGTAGAGGAAAATATGACAAGGATGAGAATAGGGTTGCTACTTGACTCACTATGATGGAAGTTCTTTTGAACCATGAAATGAAAAAGACTGTGATGGAAATTATTCTGAACCCTTTACTTGTTTCATGATGCCTCTTTTGTATATGGTTGTTGTGCTGGAGGTGGCATAACTATTGTAACCGCTTCATGTTGATATGTCTCAATGATCCAAAAAGGATCCAGATAAGACTAAGGACAACTCAGAACTCGTAGAAGCAACTTAGGAATCATAATGGCTTGAATAGATAGAGAAAGGGAAAAAAATTCAAAGTCATCAAAACTTAGTTAAAGTGGCATCATCTCGAAGAGCATGTCGTAAGATTTCCAACGACGCAAACGACTCGTCAAACAGAGTTACAGATCAAAAGATATTTGCGGTCAAAGTTTGGTCAACCTAGTCCAGTCAGCAGGGGATGAGTCGGCATTCGTACTGCTAACATCAACATCAGTACGAATGAAATCAACATTCATATAACATATGTGGTACATGTAGGAGGTGACATGTGTCATGTTGACGTCAGCATGATGTCATCATCGTGACATGGCAACACTAGAGGCTGCCACGTGTCACTCATTTTAGAATCTTTGGGTCATTTCGTGGACTAGTAAAAATGTGCCACATGGTATTCTGTACAGCCACGTGACGGACCATACGGTGATGTGGTAGAACGTACGATGAAGTGGTAGGATGACGTGGCATGTTGATGTGGCAACTGAGGTGGCAGACCATATGCTAACATGGCAGGTGATTGTACAGTTGGTTGACGTGGGCCAATGGTTGCCTACCATGTGGCCCAATCATGGGCTGGCATGTGGTAGTGGGAAAATGCCCAATGAGGGTCCAAGAATGAAATTCCAAAAATAAAAAGGGGAAGCGGGTCCACCAAATCTGGCGCCCAATTGTCAATCTAAACCATCACTAAAGGTTGGCGGAACCACCACTTAATATATATATATATATATATGTATGTTGCAACAAACACCGAAAAAGGGGAGGCCCGCGGGCTCAACCTCGGGACCTCCCCCACTATATACACCTTAACAAATGCTCTACCAACCACTAGGCCAAACGACCTCGATTGTTTACAATGCCCGAATTATTATTTAAAAATTGAAAATCTGCTAGTGCAAGAAGGGAGGCGCGTGACGGTACGGCTAGGAACGGTTTACGAGACATTTTCTTGGCATTAATTACAGGTTGTAGGGCATGAAAACCGAGATAGAGTTTCTCTTGGGCCTTGGAGTGCCAGAGTCAGATTGAGGCGTGGAGATAGTCATTTTTGGGTAATTCGACACCACGAATTCAATGGTGTTGTCTTTTTTCTTAACTGAGCAAAACTCCTGCAACTTGATTCCATAATGAGGTACTTATGTATTTTGCCAAATTCTTTTGTTGAGTTAATAAAAAGGCCTACTCATTTGAGAGTAGGACCCAGAGACGTAGTCCACCAAGGATGAACTCCGTTATCAAGTTTTTGTGTTCAATTTTGATGCTTATGTATCTTCATTATTGAGTTTTTCCTTCTTTAATGGTGCACTTTAATTTATGCTCATTTCATACAATTCTTTATAAGTCACTTTGATGAAAATACCCTGGATCATGTTGGTATTAGAGCAGTCATCTTTGACGTGAATTGTTGAGTGTGAATGCTTACTATGGCCAAGCATAAGTAGGGTGAAGGAATGCTTAATAATTTCAATCCTGAAGTTGGTCGTGCATCCCGAAGGAAGAAAATGGAAGAAGAGGACAAGCGTGATGAACAGGATAAAAACTTCCATATGGTCTTTTATCGCATGTTAGAAATGGTCGAACGAATGTATGGAGACTATGAGAAGAGGATGAAGAAGAAAGGGAAGAAAATGTAAGCACAAGTTGATGATGATGCTTTGGTAAATCAAGGGGCTAGAGGAGACCCTCCTGAGCCTCCATCTTCACCATCAAGTTCTAGTTCTTCTTCCTCTGAGCATTCTCATCATTCTAGTCATAAAGCCTCTTTTAAGAAACCATTATTAAAGCTTGATGTAAAATTTGCTTTGCCTATGTTTAATGGAGATGTTAATCTTGGAAAGCTAGATAATTGGATCCGACAGGTTGAAGTATATTGTTGTGTTCAACAGATTGATGAAGAGTAAGTTAAAATGCAATTGGCTTCTCTTTGGCTGGAAGGCACCGCTCTCTTATGGTGGGAGAGAAAACTTCAGGAAAGAAGTAAGTGTGGTAATCTTCTTTTCTCATGGTCAGAATTTAAATTAGTGATAATGAAGAAATTTTATCCATTGGGTTATTTACATAAAGGATTGATGGAATGAAAAGCTTTAAGACAAAGTAAAGGTCAAACTGTACAAAGTTTCATAGAAGGATTTAGGAAGAAAGCTCTTGCATTAAACATTCCTTTGGATTCTTATGAAACTTTAATGAAGTATATTGACGCACTTCACAATTATATTCATCATACTTTGCTATTGTTTAACACCACTAGTCTTGACGAAGTTTGTGTGCAAGCCACTCACCTTGAGAACATGGGAAAGCATGTTCAAGAAGATCCCACAAAGAAACCTTCCAACCTCCCACATAAGCCATTTAAGAAGTTTAAAATGAAGGACAAGAAGACCTCCACAGTAAAGAGAGAAGAGGGAAAGCCATCTTTCACTCATTGCAAAAAAAATTGTCATGATGATGAACACTCTTGGAAACTACATCCAGAGAAGAGACCGAAACAATTCAGTGGAAAGGGGAAGAAAAAAACCGTTGCTACAGTGCAACAAGATCTTGGTTTCGATTCAGGAGACAAAGGAAATATCACAACGGTTGGAATACAAGGCAAAGATTCTCTTCATGCTAGTTCAAATTCCAATAATGAATCTCATGATGATGAACGAAAGAGGAATGAATTATTTCATATAAGAGTTGTATCTAAACACACTAAGATAAATACATTATTTGATTCGGTTTCCCAAGTAAACTTGATATCTTAAGCACTTGTCAAAAAGATGGGTCTTGAAACAAAACCACATCCAAAGCCTTATCCTCTTGGTTGGGTATGTGATAAAGAAAAACTTAATGTCACCAAACAATGTAGGGTCATATTTGATATTGCTTCAAAGTTGATTAATGAAGTGGATTTGGATGTTGTATCACTTGATATATGTGGCATAGTGTTGGGAAGTCTTTATCTTTATGATAGAAAAGCAATCTTCTTTAGTCACGAGAACAAATAACACCTTACTAAGGGGGGAGTGGAATATATTGTTAGAGCTCACAACATGAGGGTAAACACAACACTTGTTAGTGTAGGTCAAATGAAGAGACTCATAAACACTAATAAGAGATATGTACTCATGGTCGTAAGGGAGAAAGTTGTTGGAACATCCAATGCTTTTCAAGGATGTGATCATTCTCATAAGAAAGAATTAATTGATATTGTTTCTAAGTATGATGATATTTTCCAGGAACTAGATGGATTACCTCCTAAGAGAGAGATCCAACATGAAATACATCTTCAACATGATTCTCCTCTTCCTAATGTGGGCATATACATGATGTCAGTTGTAGAGATGACATAGATCAAGAAGCATGTACAAGGCTTATTAGATGAAGGGGTCATTAGGCCCATCTCATCTCCTTGTGGTTCTCTGATCGTGATGGTGCCAAAGAAAGATGGCACATGGCGAATGTGTGTCGATTACCGAGCCATAAATAAAATCACGGTGAAAAATCAATACCCTCTTCCTCGTATAGATGATTTACTTGATCGATTAAAGAATGTTGTTTATTTCACTAAGTTGGATTTGCCCAGTGGATAGCATCAGATCAGGGTTGCAGAACAAGATGCATGGAATACTGTCTTTAAAACCAAACAAGGTTGTTTGAGTGGTTAGTTATGCCATTTGGGCTTTGTAATGATCCAACAACTTTCATGCCTATGATGAATGATGTATTCAGGTCTTTTCTAGATGATTTTGTGATTGTATATTTAGACGTCTTTCTTATATTTAGTGGGACTTGGGATGAACATGTGAGACATGTAAAGAAAGTATTTGATACTTTGCAAAGGGAAAAGTTGTATGTAAAATTGTCCAAATGTGAATTTGGTAAGATTGCACTTGTGTACTTAGGTCATATTGTAAGAGGAGGACAATTGAAAATTGATCCTTCCAATATTGATGTAATTGTAAATTGGTATGAGCCCAAAAGTGTAACTGAGATACAAATCTTCTTAGGTGCAGTCCATTATTGGAGGAGGTTCATTTCAAACTTCTCTTTTATAGCAACTCCTTTACATGCCTTAACCAGTGTGAATAACACTTTTCAGTGGGGAGGAAAGAAACAAAAATATTTTGACACTTTGAAGGAAAAGATTAGTACCACACCAGTATTAGCACTGTCGAGTCTTCAACATTCCTTTGAGATAAAGATAGATGCCAGCGGATACACCATGGGTGCAGTATTGACGCAATAACGTAAGCCTATTTGTTACCACTCTAAAAATTTTAACCAAGTTGTGGTTAACTATCCTACATATGATAAAGAGTTGTATGCATTAGTTCAAAGCGTAAAGAAATGGAAGCACTACTTGTTAGGGAAGGAAAGAATCATACATACAAATCACCAACCCTTACAGTATCTCCAAGCACAAACCAAGTTGCAATAATCTCGACATTACAGATGGATGGGTTTCCTACAACAATTTCATTTGGTAATCAAGTACAAAAAGGGTACAAGTAACAAGGTAGCTGATATGCTTTCTAGACCTCCTATTGATGCTTCTATTATTTTGAAGAATGCTTCTTTATCTCATGATAGATATGTGGAACAATATGCCATTGATGAATATTTTAACGAAGTATATGAGAAGTTAACCCATGGTGCACAGTTAGAGAACTATTATCTGCAGGGAAAACTACTCTACCATCTTGGGAAGCTATGTATTCCTACAAGTGAACAAGTCCATGTAATACGAGAAGCCCACACTTCTCTTGTGTCTGGGCATTTTGGGGTAGGAAAAACTATGGCTCATTTGCAGAGGTTTTGTTACTAGCCTCAAATGAAATCAATTGTAACTAAATATGTAAAGGGGTGTGTGATGTGTTCTACTTGTAATCCCACTAATAGAAAACTGGGGCTATACTCACCACTACCTGTTCCATCCCATCCATGGGAAAGTATCTCCATGGATTTTGTAGGTGGTTTACCAATGTCGAAAAGGGGTAATGACTATTTGTATGTTGTAGTGGATAGGTTCAAAAAGATGTGTATCTTAATGCCATGTAAAAATCATATCATTGTTGAGCAGACCGCTAATCTCTTCTTTCAGCATGTTTAGGTTCACTTTGGGTTACCCACTTCCATTATCTCGGATCGAGATACTCGATTCCTTGGGGATTTTGGACAAGCTTGTGGAGAATGATGGACACCAAGTTGAAGAGGAGCACTGCTTTTTGTTGGGCCTGTGATATGACCAATTTTATGATGTTAATTAGATCCTTTTTGTCGAATGTGTATATGCGTTTTCTTGTTTTTGAAGATCTTTTGTGTCAAAATGCTATGATCCATACCAGGTATCCATAATTTGTGTTTTGCAATGATTTTGAGTTTAAATCAGTATGTTTTTATGATCCTAGGAGACTAATTCATGATTTGTATGTCACAGGGCAAAATCACAGCTTGTTTTTGCTTCCGGCACTCAGTCCGGTACTCCATCCAGCACTCAGTCCGGTACTCCATCCGACACTCCGTCCTGCACAAAAACGATGGGCGATTTGGCAGTTATGGTATTGGCAGACAGTGATGGACGAATCAGAGACATGGGTTTTTCTCGTGTTCATGGCCTCCAGCTACTGAACTCTTGACAACTCGATTTGGGTTGTTATGGTGGGTGGTTATTGGCTCATCTTATTTCGACAGTTAGGGCATCGTAAATGGAATTTACTATTTTTAGAAGAGGATCGACCCTCCAGTGGTTGACCTCTCAGTTTGTAAAGATTATAAATACCACCTCAGTGGAAGACAATAGTTAAGAAGTTTAGGAATAAAGAGTTAGAGAGAAAGACAAATTTTATAGTTATTTTGCCAGAATTGTGTAAAACCTGCGTTTTTAGCTTTAATGGTGAATTCGTGCTGTTGAAGCTCGTGATTCACATCTGAAGAGTAGCCACGACTTGTTGGGGGGCCCACCAACAGTCTGGGTGAATATTTAGCTAGTTTGCTTGTGAATTTGAGTAGTGTAATTGTTATTTCTTCTATTGTGTGTATATGTGTTTTTATCTTCTTTTTATTTACTATGTAATTGCTATCCATAAGTTTAATTGTTTCAAGTTTCTTTTTGCATATTATTATGAAGGATAGTGTAATTAGAACATGACTTTTTAATTGATAGGAGAAAGCTTTCAAGCTTAGACACTAACCCTTGTATGGAATTAGAAGATAGCTAGAATTTCTACATGCTGAAATAGAGTCTAAAACAGAGTTAAAATAGAGTAGAACAAAATTAATAGTTTCTTTGACAAATTTCAATGGATGGATAATTGCTAGTTTAGTTCGTATTTATAGATTAAAGTGATTTAATTGTTATTTAATTTGCTTATATAGTTTGCTTAGTTAGTTCTTAGTTTGCTTATCTTGTTATATGCTGAAATAGAAATAGGATTTAAGATTATGTCTTTATGAGTATTTTCCAATTGCAATTCAATTTGTTAAAATAGGATTAGTTTAATTTATTTCATGCAATTTCCTTTTCTTAGATCTAGGTTGCAATTTCAATTCATAGTTAGATATTGAGTTTAATGTAGTATGAGTTTGCTTATATTAGTATAGAATGCATTTGAATTTCATAGATTAGAAGATAGTTTCCTTGCTTTCATAGATTAGAAGATAGTTTTATTGTTGTTGTAGGATAGATAGTCTTCTTGCTTTGGTAGATTAAAGGATAGTTTGCTTATCATAGGTTACAGATTAGTTGTTAATTCTTCTTGCTTTCAATTAAGTAGATTTACTTTTGTAAATTAGAAGTAGTTGTGAAGTTTAAATTCAATAATAGAGTTCACTTGTTTCTTAGCTTAGTTACTTTCTTATTGAGTAATCTTAATTAGTTTACTTGCTGTAGAAGTTATCCTAGGTTAGTTAGTTGTTTACTTTCTTTAATAGGTTAGTTGCTTACTTGTCTATTCTTACTTTGATAGTGTAGTTTCTTGTTTATTTACTTGCTTTCACAGGATAGTTGCTTATTGAATTTGAATAGGTTAATTAAAGTAGTTTGTTGTTGCTATTTGCTTATTATATGAATAGTTTGTTTTTTCTTATTGTTATGATTAAACTAGTTTTCTTTAAGTAGGGTTTTCATTTGATTTCTTAGAACTATCCATCGATCCTTCGTTCAAAGGTTGCTTAGGGTACATAGTTTGAGTTTCTTAGTAGAGTTTGATCATTAGTAGTCCTTGCTTGAGTTTCTTAGTAGAGTTTGATCATTAGTAGTCCTTACTTGAGTAGATTAGCCCTTAGATAGCCACTTCCTTATTTAGACTATACTACTACCAATCCTTCCACCTTGGCATATATTTCACTACAACTCTAAGTTTACTTACCCCGGGTTGAAAATTTAATTGAGGGTTTTTAGTGTGTTTTTAGTGCATATAGAACACCCACCATTTTTGGCGCCATTGTCGGGGAGTTGTCTCAAGGTACGAAATAGTTAGGAAATATATCACTTTTAAACCTTAGCATTAGTTTGGTGGCAGGGGAACTTTAAGACGGGAGGTAAGAAGCTGTGCATTTGCTAGAGCAAGTTCCCCCAAACCCAACGATAGTTTTTCTTTTTGCTTTTGTTTACTTTCATGAATAGACCTAGAGACCCAAAAGGTAGATATATTAAATCTAAATCAGAACTTTCAACCAAGGTTCCTTCTGACCTTTTTGGGGGAAGGAACGTTCCACTCATAAATTCCACAGACTGATACCGAAAAACATGAACTAGATCAACCCAAAGAGCTAAAGTAGTCTCTGAAGAGACTAAGACATGGAGCACTATAGAACAAAAAATTGAAGCATCAGTAATAGTGGAACAAGAGGCAAAACCACTCGAGCCTTCCGCAGAACCAAGCAATACAACCTTTGTTTTCTTACCACCATCATGATATCCTAAATTTGTGGACATCATCTTTGTGTGAACGAAGTTTTATCAAATGGCAAGATGAACTCAGAAGCAACCATTAGCTTGAGGGAACTTTCTCAAATCCTAGCAGCAACCGAGATTTCTTCTTTTCAAGAAGAACATATTTTGGCAGCAGCCAAAAGTGTATCTACCTCTCCAGAAATATTAGAAGAATCAAGGTCCTATGAGCTACAAAATTATTTTCCTTGCCAAACTGTGAAGGAAGATGAAAAATTATGGACTACATCCAGTGGAGAAAAATCTTTAAGACCTGAGATTGAGGAGTTCTCAACATCCATTTCAACAGATCCTTTATGTACTTCAGAAATCAATCATCCAGAAGAAGAGGATCTGCATAACATGATGAAGGAGAACATATAAATTATTGTTGATGAACATCAAGATTACATTGAGATTTGGTTTTAAGAGGTCACCAAGCCACAATACTATTCTCTTCTTCAACACCTTCTGATGCCAAAACAAGTAGGTTGGTTGGTTCTTCATATCCAGGTAATGACTGCAGTAACTTTTTCATATGCGAATATGAGTATGTTTCTTATCTTGCTTCACACATGGTTACATTGGAAAAATTCTTACACTTGAATAAATGTTTTCCTTTCTTTTTAGGTAGGGTAGAATAATAAATAAAAGTTGCATGTTGTTAGTTTAGCTTAAAGCCTAATGCAACCTCATTTTAAATTTTATTCTAATAAAAGGACTATGAGATACATGTTCCAGTGACTTGATCTCATTGATCTCATTAGTTTTTGATATTTTAAAGTGTGGTTTTTGATAAACAATTCTAGAGATTTCTGTAGGTATTTATCTCACCAGGAGTAGACAATTCAAGGAAATATAAAAGAAGGATTTTTCTTCAAAACATTGTTACACTTGAACCCTGTTGTCTGCTAAGCATCAAATGAATATTGACTTGCTGTAATTAGCCATATTTTTGCAAAGATGTTCATCTTCTTGTTCTTAAGTCATTCTAAAAAGTAGTTTCTCTTGAAAATCTTCAACACTATATAAGGAAGTGATATCGTAACCATCAAGCTTAGAGGTCTCTCGTACAGTTTTCCCAAGAAACCTGAGTAAGTGAGTAAAGTATATTTATTAAAGAGTAACAAGGAGGTCTGATTAGCGGTTAGTCATGGAAACATCACAATAACTTACAAAAGAAGAAAGTGAGTTGAGCCTAGAGATACGTTTCTATTCTTTCTCAATGGCACCATCCACTACACACTAAATAGTTTGATTATATCATATCTTTAGATAGGCCACGTCCGCTTAAGTACCCCTTACATCAGGATAATCACTAAGGGATATAACGGAAAGTGTTCCTCTAACATAAATACCATCCCAATTGAAAAAAAAAGAGAAATAAAAATTTGTTTTCAGAGTTGTCCCCCCCATCCTCTTGCATAAAAAAATCCTATACTAAAAATATTAAAAGATGGAGGGCTAGTCTCTGAGGGTGTAAGAGGCTAACCCGTTGGGATACTAAACAGGTCTGCTGGCAGTGAGTACCGGCCTATGGTATGACTAGGTAAACCCGTCGGAGTACTGAACAAGCTTGCTGGCAGTGGGGCATTCTACCTAGCAATGATGGTAATCTGACGAAAAATAAATAATAAATTTTAACTTGTCCTGATATACGACATTACTTGTAGACAAAGATGACATGAAGTATGTATGGTTAAACTAAGGTTAATGAACTCCATAAGCTTGCCACTAGGAACTAACTCTGAGACTATCTTGAAACTCTCTTGCCTACCTCTTCTTATCTATATATAGGATCTCTTATCTTATAAGTGGGGCCGTCTTTTAACCGTCTCGTCAGACAAATCTGTGAAATTTATCTCTACACTTAACAAGTTGTAAATCTTCAGCTATTGGGAGAACTGACTGGTTTCCTATATTTTTTATTGTGAGGTGTCACAATACTTAGGTGTGGGGGAGGCGTTCATGAGTTGACAAATGATAACATTGCCTAGAAGAAGTAAATCTTTGTAAAAATTTATGTGTGTTGTTTTAATAATACAAGCTATTATATCAGCGGTTATTTTATTTTTGAAATGCTAATTCCTTGTGTGTTATAAACAGTTGTACATTTCCTTAACAAACCACTTAACTGGTTTATTTTCATTACAAACTGTTCATTACAGAGTTATGATTACATGCCTTATAGAATGCAAGATAGAGGAATGGATTGTGTGAGCATGATGGAAAAAAAAATCATAATAGAACACTCTTAGCCTACCTCTGCTCCTATTCACTGCGTTCGTGGTCTCTGAGGAATCAATTGCCTCAGCCACAAAGCTCCCAAGAGTTGGAGACCACTAGTTTAAACACCACCAATTTCCAAGAGCAAGCTATACCAAGGTTTTCAAACAGGAATTCCAGAACATCTCTGGAGCTAAGGGATACTCCAAAGAATGGATAAAAGAGGAACTAATCAACCCTCTCATAGTCATCACCAGATTCATCACATGTGAAGGTAGATATTCCAACTTTAAAGCCTATCACTTTTGATTATTACCTCACTTTCAGCTCAATAAGCATTTGAATTTTTCCTTTTACTTCTTAAAGAGTCTTGAGAAGATGTCTTCCCAAGTGAGGAAGAATGTAACCAATCCCCATAACAGCCTGTTTCACCACGGCCTTATCAACTACTTGTCTTAGTCGAGTTGGAAAAACAGGGGAAAATGTGGGATGAGTTCATTTACCAATTTCCAAACCCTCATATTACAATCAAGACTAGAAAGAAGACTCTTGATCTAGGTACTGTTACTCCACCCAAACCCTCATGCTCAAGCTATTCCTTTACTGGACCAAAAGTCCAAGAAACTTGTTGATACCCCTGCAGCCTCATCGGGCAAGAAGACCAAGAAGCCTATTGCTAATTCATGGCACGAGGAAGTGCCATATCTTCAGTCCGGGGGGAGTTTCCTGAGATAAAAAACGCTAATCACTTCCCATTTGTATAGCAAACCCATGAGAAGAGGAAGTAGGATTTCTTTCAAAAATATGTCATATTGGATTTTTACAATGTCTTGGGATATTATATCAACACTTGTTTGTATTGGTATGGTAGATTCTATATTGCTTACATCATTGTGTGTGTTATAAGCTTGCTGTGCATTTTTATGTTTATGCTATAGAAGACTTCTTATACTTAACTACTCTTTGTGACAAATACAGAGCTATAACAACTGCTAAATACTTACTACCATTTGTATTACAAGCTTATGAAAAAAGGAACAATTGTTTGAATTGTTACAGATCAATGAAAAAAAATAAAAATTCTCCTGTTCACCATGCCTACCAGTGCAAACCAAGCCTTTTGTTAGTATCAGTCAGTTCTGTCATTCACCAATGATCAAATTTACTATTTCATGTGATTGATACGGTTATTAGGTCATATTGTTATATTTTCAAATAAAATTATCAAATAAAATTTGACATCTCTTGGTTGTAAAATGGTCATTGGTGTGTCTAGGTGTCATTATTACTCCCTCCACTCATCCAAGGTCATAAATGTTCATCATGGTCATGTCATCATTCCTTGTCATAAATTTTCAAATGATTGTCTTGGTCAAAGTTCTACTTCAAAATTGGTTTCTGAATTAAGGAAGATGAATTTGAAAAAAGTGAAAGAGATTTTTGTCAATCATAGACCAAGAAACAAAAAATTCCTTCATTTTATGCACAGGTGTTATTATTTCAGAGAAATTCCCCAAATACAGTCACTATAGGAGGGTTTTTGCACATTTGGACAACTTGACTACAAGTCAGTTTTTCAGAGGTTTGGAGAAGGCATTTGCATTGCTTGATGGTTCCATTGTGTAGAAGACATCATAGAATTTCTAACCATACCACTTTTAGACCAAAAATCCTCCGGGAAGGCCTCCAAAATCCCTCTCAAAAACCACATGCGTTTTTGCTAAGAGCACGTTGCGCTTCTACAATTTTGGAGTAACCAACTTCAAGATGGGATTATGAACAAATGGGAAAGTAATTTTGAAACAAGGAGGAGGTTTGTGTTCATTAAATACCCAAAAACAATAACCTCTCTCATTTTTTTAATATACGTTATGGTTTGAGATATATTCAATTCTCTTAGAGGCCTAGTTTTTCAGAAAATAAAATACTTTGTTTTTCTTGTTTTAGTCATTTTTTCTTTTCGTGTTTTCCTAACAACTGGAAGTGAAGTTTTGAAAACCAAGATTTTTTTTTATCAAGGACATATTAAAAAACAAAAACCTCTCCTAGTTTATACACGAGTTATTGTCTTGTAGTTACAGGTGTCACTTTGATACCTATTTTTCACAAGTTTGCCACGTCGGAATTGTTGTGCTTCTGAGAAATCACTTTTGGAACTAATTTTGTAGAGGTAAAATTGATGTTTTGCATGGTTTAAAGGATCAAGGGTATAATATACATCTCAAGTCTTCCTCACATGTAATCAGAAACCTCCAAAAACTCCAAACCCTCTAGTTCAAACTTAGAGAGCATGAAACACTGAGTTGTCATTTATGCCATGATAACGCTGTCCTACGAGCCAATATGAATTCTCTATAGCATTTGGTTGATGATATTACTACCACCAATAATAGTCTCCGGATGAAATTGAAGCAACACAAGAGGCATAAGACAAAATCTTCACAGCAAGAAGGAGAAGCTTCTAAATTTGATCCTCCTCGGCAAGCTTAGTCATGAGGGGCAATTTATTTTTGTTTGCAGTGGGACCTGCAAAATCTTAGGTGTGGGTGTAATGTTGGGCCTGTGATATGACCAATTTTATGACATTAAGTAGATCTTTTTTGTCGAATGTGTATATGCGTTTTCCTGTTTTTGAAGAGTTTTTGAGGAGATTTTGTGTCAAAACACTATGATCCACACCATGTATGCATAATTTGTGTTTTGCAATGATTTTGAGTTTAAATCAATATGTTTTTATGATCCCAGAAGACTAATTCATGATTTGTATGTCACAGGGAAAAATCACAGCTTGTTTTTGCTTCTGACACTCAGTCCTATACTCCATCCGACACTCAGTTCGGTACTCCATCCAACACTCCGCCCGACACTCTGTCCTGCACAAAAATGATGGGCGCTTTGGCAGTTATGGTATTGGCAGCCAGTGATGGGCAAATCAGAGACATGGGTTTTTCTTATGCTCATGGCATCCAACTACTGAATTCTTGACAACTCGATTTGGGTTGTTATGGTGGGCGATTATTGGCTTGCCTTATTTCAGTAGTTAGGGCATCTTAAATGCAATTTATTGTTTTTAGAAGAGGATCGACCCTCTAGTGGTCGACCTCTAAGTTTGTAAAGATTATAAATACCACCTTAGTGGTCAGACAATAGTTAAGAAGTTCAGGAATAAAGAGTTAGAGAGAAAGACAATTTTTATTGTTATTTTTCCAGAATTGTGTAAAACCTGTGTTTTTAGTTTTAATGGTGAATTCGTGTTGTTGAAGCTCATGATTCACATCTGAAGAGTAGCCACAACTTGTTGGGTGGCCCACCAGCAGTCTGGGTGAATATTTAGCTAGTTTTCTTGTGAATTTGAGTAGAGTAATTGTTATTTCTTCTTATATTTTATGTATATGTGTTTTTATCTTCTTTTTATTTACTATGTAATTGTTGTCCATAAGTTTAATTGTTTCAAGTTTCTTTTTGCAGGTTATTATGAAGGATAGTGTAATTATAACATGACTTTTTAATTAATAGGAGAAAGCTTGCAAGCTTAGACACTAACCCTTGTATGTGATTAGAAGATAGCTAGAATTTGTACATGCTTAAATAGAGTCTAAAACAGAGTTAAAACAGAGTAGAACCGAATTAATAGTTTCTTTGACAAATTTTGATGGATGGATAATTGTTAGTTTAGTTCGCATTTATAGTTTGCTGATTTAATTGTTATTTAATTTGCTTATCTAGTTTGCTTATTTAGTTCTTAGTTTGCTTATCTTGTTATATGCTGAAATAGAAATAGGATTTAAGATTATGTCTTTATGAGTATTTTCCAATTGCAATTCAATTTGTTAAAATATGATTAGTTTAATTTATTTCATGCAATTTCCTTTTCTTAGATCTAGGTTCCAATTTCAATTCATAGTTAGATATTGAGTTTAGTGTAGTATGATTTTGCTTATATTAGTATAGAATGCATTTGAATTTCATAGATTAGAATATAGTTTCCTTGCTTTCATAGATTAGAAGATAGTTTTATTGTTGTTGTAGGATAGATAATCTTCTTGCTTTGGTAGATTAAAGGATAGTTTGTTTTTCATAGGTTAAAGATTAGTTGTTAATTCTTCTTGCTTTCAATTTAGTAGATTTCCTTTTGTAAATTAAAAGTAGTTGTGAAGTTTAAATTCAAGAATAGAGTTCACTTGTTTCTTAGCTTAGTTAGTTTCTTATTGAGTAATCTTAATTAATTTACTTGTTGTAGAAGTTATCCTAGGTTAGTTAGTTGTTTACTTGCTTTAATAGGTTAGTTGCTTACTTGTCTATTCTTTCTTTGATAGTGTAGTTGCTTGTTTATTTACTTGCTTTCACATGATAGTTGCTTATTGAATTTGAATAGGTTAATTAAAGTAGTTTGTTGTTTCTATTTGCTTATTAGATGAATAGTTAGTTTTTTTTGTTGTTGTTATGATTGAAATAGTTTTCTTTAAGTAGGGTTTTCATTTTCTTTCTTAGAACTATCCATCGATCCTTCGTTCAAAGGTTGCTTAGGGTACATAGTTTGAGTTGCTTAGTAGTGTTTGATCATTACTAGTCATTGCTTGAGTATATTAGCCCTTAGATAGCCACTTCCTTATTTAGACTATACTACTACCAATCCTTCCACTTTGGCATATATTTTGCTACAACTCTAAGTCTACTTACCCTGGGTTGACAATTTAATTGAGGTTTTTTAATGTGTTTTTAGTGCATATAGAACACCCACCAATTTTGGCGCAGTTGTCGAGGAGTTGTCTCAAGGTAGGAAATAGTTAGGAAATAGATCACTTTTAAACCTTAGCATTAGTTTGGTGGTGGGAGAACTTTAAGACGAGAGGTAAGCACATGTGCATCTACTATAGCAGGTTCCCCCAAACCCAATGGTAGTTTTTCTTTTTCTTTTTGTTTACTTTCATGAATAGACCTAAAGACCCAAAAGGTAGATATATTAAATCTAAATCAGACCTTTCAACCAAGGTTCCTTATGACCTTCTTGGGGGAAGGAACGTTCCACTCATAAATTCCATAAACCGATACAGAAAAACGGGAACTAGCTCAACCCAAACAGATAAAGTAGTCTCTGAAGAGACTAAGACAGGGAACACTATAAAACAAAAAATTGAAGCATCAGTAATAGTGGAACAAAAGGCAAGACCACTCGAGCCTTCTGCATAACCAAACAATACAAACCTTTATTTTCTTGCCACCATCAGGATATCTTAAATTTGTGGACATCATCTTTGTGTGAACCAAGTTTTATCAAATGACAAGATGAACTCAGAAGAAAGCATTAGCTTGAGAGAACTTTCTCAAATCCTAGCAGCAGCCGGGATTTCTTCTTTTCAAGAAGAACATATTTTGGCAGCCTCCAAAAGTATACCTAACTCTCTGAAATATTAGAAGAATCAAGGTCTTATGAGCTACAAAATGATTTTCCATGCCAAACTATGAAGGAAGATGAAAAATTATGGACTACATCCAGTGGAGAGCAATCATTAAGACATGAGATTGAGGAGTTCTCAACATCCATTTCAACAGATCCTTTATGCACTTCAAAAATCAATCATCCAGAAGAAGAGGATCTGCATAACATGATGAAGGAGAGCATAGAAATTATTGTTGATGAACATCAACATTACATTGAAATTTGGTTTCAGGAGGTCATCAGGCCACAATACTATTCTCTTCGTCAACACCTTCTGATTCCAAAACAAGTAGGTTTATTGGTTCTTCATATCTAGGTAATGACTGTGGTAACTTTTTCATATGCGGATATGAGTATGTTTCTTATCTTTCTTCGCACATGATTACATTAAAAAACTTCTTACACTTGAATAAAGATTTTCCTTTATTTTTAGGTAGGGTAGGATAATAAATAAAAGATGCATGTTGTTAGTTTAGCTTAAAGTCTAATCCAACCTCATTTTACATTTTCTTTTAATAAAAGAACAATGAGATACATGTTCCAGTGACTTGATCTCATTGATCTCATTAGTTTTTGATATTTTAGAGTGTGTTTTTTG
>JASDQU010241607.1:74710-92532 GCA_032191745.1 Picea mariana
TTATTTTTAGGTAGGGTAGGATAATAAATAAAAGATGCATGTTGTTAGTTTAGCTTAAAGTCTAATCCAACCTCATTTTACATTTTCTTTTAATAAAAGAACAATGAGATACATGTTCCAGTGACTTGATCTCATTGATCTCATTAGTTTTTGATATTTTAGAGTGTGTTTTTTGATAAGCAATTCTAGAGATTTCTGTAGGTATTTATCTCACCAGGAGTAGACAGTTCAAGGAAATATAAAAGAAGGATTTTTCTTCAAAACATTGTTACATTTGAACCCTGTTGTCTGCTAAGCATCAAATGAATATTGACTTGCTGTAATTAGCCATATTTTTGCAAAGATGTTCATCTTCTTGTTCTTAAGGCATTCTAAAAAGAAGTTTCTCTTGAAGATCTTCAACACTATATAAGGAAGTGATACCGTAACCATTAAGCTTAGAGGTATCTCGTACAGTTTTCCCAAGAAACCTGAGTAAGTGAGTAAAGTATCTTTATTAAAGAGTAACAAGGAGGTATGATTAGCGGTTAGTCATGGAAACATCACAATAACTTACAAAAGAAGAAAGTGAGTTGAACCTAGAGATACCTTCCTGTTCTTTCTCAATGGTACCATCCACTACACACTAAATAACTTGATTATATCATATCTTTATATAGGCCACGTTTGCTTAAGTACCCCTTACATCAGGAAAATCACTAAGGAATATAACAAAAAATCATCCTTTAACATAAATACCATCCCAATTGAAAAAAAAGAGAAAGAAAAATTTGTTTTCAGAGTTGTCCCCCCATCCTCTTGCATAAAGAAATCCTATAATAAAAATATTAAAAGATGGAGGGTCAGTCTTTGAGGGTGTAAGAGGCTAACTTGTCGAGATATTGAATAGGTCTGCTGGCAGTGGGTACCAGCCTGTGGTATGACTAGGTAAACCCGCCAAAGTACTGAACATGCTTGCTGGTAGCAGGGCATTCTACCCAGCGAGGATGGTAATCTGACAAAAAATAAATAATAAATTTTAAGTTGTCCTGATGTACGCCATTACTTGTAGACAAAGATGACATGAAGTATGTATGGTTAAGACAAGGTTAATGAACTCCATAAAATTGTCATTGGGAACTAAATCTGAGACTATCTTGAAACTCTCTTGCCTACCTATTCTTATCTATATATAAGATCTCTTATCCTATAGGTGGGGCCATATTTTAACCGTCTCGTCAGACCAATCTATGAAATTTATCTCTACACTTAACAAGCTGTAAATCTTCGTCTATTGGGAGAACTGACTGGTTTCCTATTTTTTTGATTGTGAGGTGTCACAATACTTAGGTGTGGGGGAGGGGTTCTTGAGTTGACAAATGATAAGATTTCCTAGAAGAAGTAAATCTTTGCAAAAATGTATGTGTGTTGTTTTCATAATACAGGCTATTATATCAACGATTATTTTATTTTTGAAATGCTAATTCCCTGTGTGTTATAAACTGTTGTACATTTCCTTAACAGACCACTTAACTGGTTTATTTTCGTTACAAACTGTTCATTACAGAGTTATGATTACATGCCTTATAGAATGCGAGATAGAGGAATGGATTGTGTGAGCACGATGGAAAAACAAATAATAATGGAACACTCTTAGCCTGCCTATGCTCCTATTCACTATGTTCATAGTCTCTGAGGAATCAATTGCCTCAACCACAAAGCTCCCAAGAGTTGGAGACCACTGGTTTAAACACCACCAGTTTCCAAGAGCAAGCTATAACAGGGTTTTCAAACCTGAATTCCAGAACATCTCTGGAGCTAAGGGATACTCCAAAGAGTGGATAAAAGAGGAGCTAATCAACCCTCTCATAGTCATCACCAGATTGATCACATGTGAAGGTAGATATTCCATCTTTAAAGCCTGCCACTTTTGATTATTAGCTCACTTTCATTTCAATAAGCCATTGAATTTTCCTTTTACTTCTTAAAGAGTCTTGAGAAGATGTCTTCCCAAGTGAGGAAGAATGTAACCAATTCCCATAACAGCCTGTTTCACCACAGCCTTATCAAACTACTTGTCTTAGTTGAGTTGGAAAAACATGGGAAAATGTGGGATGGGTTCATTTACCAATTTCCAAACCCTCATATTACAATCAAGACTAGCAAGAAGACTCTTGATCTAGGGACTGTTACTCCACCCAAACCCTCATGCTCAAGCTATTCCTTTACCGGACCAAAAGTCAAAGAAACTTGTTGATACCCCTACAACCTCATCGGACAAGAAGACCAAGAAGCCTATTGCTAATTCATGGCACGAGGACGTGCCATATCTTCAGTCTGGGGGGAGTTTCTAGAGCTAAAAAACGCTAAGGACTTCCCATTTGTATAACAAACCCATGAGAAGAGGAAGTTGGATTTCTGTCAAAATTCTATCATATTGTCTTTTCACAATGTCTTGGGATATTATATCAGCAGTTGTTTGTATTGGTATGCTAAATTATATATTTCTTACATCACTGTGTGTGTTATAAGATTGTTGTGTATTTTTATGTTTATGCTATAGAAGACTGGTTATACTTAACTAATCTTTGTGACAAATATAGAGCGATAACAACTACTAAATACTTACTACCATCTGTATTACAAGCTTATGAAAAGATGAACAATTGTTTAAATTGTTACAGATCGATGAAAGCAAATAAAAATTCTCATGTTCACCATGCCTACTAGTACAAAACAAGCCTTTTGTTAGTATCTGTCAGTCACCAGTGATCAAATTTACTCTTTCATGTGATTGATACGGTTATTAGGTCAAATTGTTATATTTTCAAAATAAAATTATCCAATAAAATTTGACATCTGTTGATTGTAAAATGGTCATTGGTGTGTCTAGGTTTCATTACTACTCCCTCCACTCATCCAAGGTCATAAATTTTCATCATGGTCATGTCATCATTCCTTGTCATAAATTTTCAAATGATTGTCTTGGTTAAAGTTCTACTTCAAAATTGGTTTCTGAGTTAAGGAAGATGAATTTGTCAATCATAAACCAAAAAACAAAAACTTACTTCATTTTATGCACAGGTGTTATTATTTGAGAGAAATTTCCCAAATACAGTCGCTATAGGAGGGTTTCTGCACATTTGGACAATTTGACTTCAAGTCAGTTTTTCAGAGGTTTGGAGAAGAAATTTGTAGTGCTTGATGGTTCCATTGTGTAGCAGACATCATAAAATTTCCAACCATACCACTTTCAGCCCAAAAAACCTCCGAGAAGGCCTCCAAAATTCCTCTTAAAGACCACGTTGCGCTTCTGCTAAGAGCATGTTGCGCTTTCGCAAATTTTGAGTAACCAACTTCAAGATGGGATTCTGAACAAATGGGAAAGTAATTTTGAAACTTGGAGGGGGTTTGTGTTCATTAAATACACAAAAACAATAACCTCTCTCAGGTTTTTAATATACGTTATGTTTTGGGATATATTCTATTCTCTTAGAGGCCTAGTTTTTCAGAAAATAAAATACTCTATTTTTTCTATTTTAGTCATTTTTTATTTTCGTGTTTTCCTAACAACTGGAAGTGAAGTTTTGAAAACCAAGAGAGTTTTTTATCAAGGACATATTCAAAAACAAAAACCTCTCTAATTTTATACACAGGAGTTACTGTCTTGTAGTTACATGTGTCACTTTGATACCTATCTTTCACATGTTCGTTAGGCCAAAATTGTTGCACTTCTGAGAAATCACTTTTGGAACTAATTTTGCAGAGGTAAAATTGTTGTTTTGCATGGTTTAAGGGATCAAGGGTATAATATACATCTCAAGTCTTCCTCACATGTCATCATCATCCTTCAAAAACTCCAAACCCTCCAGTTCAAACTTAGAGAGCATGAAACACTAAGTTGTCATTTATGCCATGATAACGTTGTCGTACAAGCCAAGATGAATTCTCTATAACATTTGGTTGATGATATGACTACCACCAATAATAGTCTCTATATGCAATTGAAGCAACACAAGAGGCATAAGACAAAATATTCATAGCAAGAAGGAGAAGCTTCTAAAGTTGATCCTCCTCAACAAGCTTACTCGTGAGGGGAAATTTCTTTTTGTTTGCAGTGGGACCTGCAAAATCTTAGGTGTGGGGGTAATGTTGGGCCCGTGATATGACCAATTTTATGATGTTAATTAGATCCTTTTTGCCGAATGTGTATATGCTTTTTCCTGTTTTTGAATAGCTTTTGTGTCAAAACGCTATGATCCACACCAGGTATGCATAATTCATGTTTTGCAATGATTTTGAGTTTAAATCAGTATGTTTTTATGATCCCAGGAGACTAATTCATGATTTGTATGTCACAGGGTAAAATCAAAGATTTTTTTTTCTTCCGATACTCAGTTCGGTACTCCATCCGACACTCCGTCCTGCACAAAAACGATGGGCGATTTGGCGGTTATGGTATTGGCGGACAATGACGGGAGAATCAGAGACATGGGTTTTTCTCGTGCTCATGGCCTCTAGCTACTGAACTCTTGACAACTCAATTTGGCTTATTATGGTGGGTGATTATTGGCTCGCCTTATTTCGACAGTTAGGGCATCTTAAATGCAATTTACTGTTTTTAGAAGAGGATAGACCCTCCAGTGGTTGACCTCTTGGTTTGTAAAGATTATAAATACCACCTTAGTGGTCAGAAAATAGTTAAGAAGTTCAGGAATAAAGAGTTAGAGGGAAAGACAATTTTTATTGTTATTTTGCCAGAATTGTGTAAAACTTGCGTTTTTAGTTTTCATGGTGAATTCGTGTTGTTGAAGCTCGTGATTCGCATCTGAAGAGTAGCCATGACTTGTTGGGGGGGGAACCAGCAGTCTGGGTGAATATTTAGCTAGTTTGCTTGTGAATTTGACTAGTGTAATTGTTATTTCTTCTATTTTCTGTATATGTGTTTTTATCTTCTTTTTATTTACTGTGTAATTGTTGTCCATAAGTTTAATTGTTTCAAGTTTATTTTTGCAGGTTATTATGAAGGATAGTGTAATTAGAATATGAATTTTTAATAGATAGGAGAAAGCTTGCAAGCTTAGACAATAACCCTTGCATGTAATTAGAAGATAGCTAGAATTTCTACACGCTGAAATAGAGTCTAAAACATAGTAGAACAAAATTAATAGTTTCTTTGACAAATTTCGATGGATGCATAATTGTTAGTTTAGTTCATATTTATAGTTTGCCGATTTAATTGTTATTTAATTTGCTTATCTAATTTGCTCAGTTCTTAGTTTGCTTATCTTGTTATATGCTGAAATAGAAATAGGATTTAAGATTATGTCTTTATGAGTATTTTCCAATTGCAATTCAATTTGTTAAAATAGGATTAGTTTAATTTATTTCATGCAATTTCTTTTTCTGAGATCTAGGCTGCAATTTCAATTCATAGTTAGATATTGAGTTTAGTGTAGTATGAGTTTGCATATATTAGTATAGAATGCATTTGAATTTCATAGATTAGAAGATAGTTTCCTTGCTTTCATAGATTAGAAGATAGTTTCCTTGCTTTCATAGATTAGAAGATAGTTTTATTGTTGTTGTAGGATAGATAGTCTTCTTGCTTTGGTAGATTAAAGGATAGTTTGTTTTTCATAGGTTAAAGATTAGTTGTTAATTCTTCTTGCTTTCAATTTAGTAGATTTCCTTTTGTAAATTAGAAGTAGTTGTGAAGTTTAAATTCAAGAATAGAGTTCACTTGTTTCTTAGCTTAGTTAGTTTCTTATTGAGTAATCTTAATTAGTTTACTTGCTGTAGAAGTTATCCTAGGTTAGTTAGTTGTTTACTTGCTTTAATAGGTTAGTTGCTTACTTGTCTATTCTTTCTTTGATAGTGTAGTTGCTTGTTTATTTACTTGCTTTCACATGATAGTTGCTTATTGAATTTTAATAGGTTAATTAAAGTAGTTTGTTGTTGTTATTTGCTTATTAGATGAATAGTTTTCTTTTGTTTATTGTTATGATTGAACTAGTTTGCTTTAAGTAGTGTTTTCATTTGTTTTCTTAGAACTATCCATCGATCCTTCATTCAAAGGTTACTTAGGGTACATAGTTTGAGTTGCTTAGTAGAGTTTGATCATTAGTAGTCCTTGCTTGAGTAGATTGGCCCTTAGATAGCCACTTACTTATTTGAACTATACTACTACCAATCCTTCCACTTTGGCATATATTTTTCTACAACTCTAAGTTTACTTACCCCGGGTTGACAATTTAATTGAGGGTTTTTAGTGTGTTTTTAGTGCTATAGAACACCCACCACTTTCCATCCACATACCAACGGAAAGACATAGGTTTTTAACCGAATAATGGTACTTTTGCTTCGAGGCTGCTGTAGCAAGCATCCCAAAGTATGGGATGAACATATACCATATGTACAACATGCTTACAACCGAGCCTTGCATTCCTCCACTCAGTGTTCTCTTTTTGAGACATGTTTTGGGTACCTACCTAAAGTTCCTTTGGACTTGATGTATGTGAGAGATGTCAATTCAAATGAAGAAAGGAATGAAGACAGATCCCGCAAGTTCATTCATAGGATCCAACAGGTACACCAAGTAGTCAGGGAACAGTTGGAAAAAGTCAAGCACGGTATAAAGATCGACATGAAAACCACAGGGTTGATCATCTGTTCTAGGTTGGAGACCGGGTATGGCTTCACATCAACAAGGAGAGATTGTAGGGTGAAGGAAAGAAAGTCAAGCCCATTCGTTATGGACCCTTCACTATTTTGGAGAAAAGTGGTACCAATGCTTTTCATCTAGATCTTCCACCTTATATGCAGATCTATTCAGTTGTAAATGTAGAGAACTTGAAACTTTTTTAGCCTCCCATGATCATGTATCAGGATGAGGAAGTTTCAATACCTTCAGTTGATGAGTTTGCTCTTGAGTACTTGGATGAGTTAAAGGAAGATATCATCCTGGACAGAAGGACGAAGACTTCACGCAGGGGTGATGTTGATTATCTTCTAGTAGGCTTAAAGGGTACACATCCAAGCAAATCAAAGTGGATTCAGAAGGACAAGGTGAGGGAACTCTTCCCTCACTTATCTGTTGATTGATGAAAGATTTTGGTGGTCCAAAAATATCTCAGTGGGAAGGCATGATCCAAAAAGGATCTAGAGAAGACTAAGGACAATTTAGAACTCGTAGAAGCAACTCAAGAAGCTCAAAATGGCCTCGGCAAATAGAGAAAGGGAAAAAATTCAAAGTCCTCAAAACTCAGTGAAAGTGGAATCATCATGAAGAGCGCATCGCGAGATTTCCAACGATGCAAATGGCTCATCAAACAAAGTTACATATTGAAATATATTCTTGGTCAAAGTTTGGTCAAACTAGCCCAGTCAACAGGGGATGAGTCAGCATCCATACTACTGACGTCAACATCAGTATGGATGACATCATCATCCATACAACATACATGGAACATGTAGGAGGCAACACGTGTCATGTTGATCTCAGTATGGTGATGTGGAAACACCAGAGGCTGCCACGTGTCACTCATTTTGGCATTTTTGGGTCATTTCGTGGATCAGTAAAAATGTGCCATGTGGCAGAACGTATGGTGACATGGAAAGCTGATGTTGTAGCTGAGGTGGTAGACTGTATTCTTACGTGGTAGGTGATTGCACAGTTGGTTGATGTGGCCTAATGGTTGGTTTCCACGTGGCCCAGTCATGGGTTGCCACGTGGCAGTGGGTATATATATGTGTGTGTGTGTGTGTGTGTGTGTGTTACAACAAACACCCAAAAAGGGGAGGTCAAAGCTTTTTGATCTAAGCAAAGCTTTTGCAGCTTGATTCTAGAATGAGGTATACTTATGTATTTTGCCAAATTATTTTGTTGAGTTAATAAAAAGGCCTACCCATTTGAGAGTAGGATCCGGAGACATAGTCCACTAGGGATGAACTCCTTTATCAAGTTTTTGTGTTCAAATTTGATGCTTATGTCTCTTCATTATTGAGATTTTCCTTCTTTAATGGTGCACTTTAATTTATGCTCATTTAATACAATTCTTTATAAGTCACTTCGATGAAAAGATCTCGGATCACTCAATGATCTTGATTGGTCTTTTATTCGCCACTCTTCTATGTATTCCCTCATTGGGGCCATCATGATCTCATGTTTGGTATTTATTTCAAACATCTTATTCTTCATTTCTCTTAGGTCAACACCCAATTGGTGCAACGTGTCATCGATGTTATCATTCCTGTTAATATATCGGACTAGCCACCTTTCAACTTCCTCTTCGGAGAATTATATTGAGTCAGTGAACTCACTCGCCCATGTGACTTTTAATGCTTCAAGTTGTTCTAGTAATTACTCTTTAGATAAAAGTGTTGTGTCCATTAATAAATTTGGGCCATCGAGTTCCTTTGTGATATCAACAAGTTTTAAGAAAGCGTCACCTCTTTTAGTTTTCACAACATCTAACTCATTTAACATTTCTATTAAACTTTTGATTATTTTCAACCAATAGGCATTGATTTGTTTCAACTGGATATTAGAAGGAAAGTTTTGTTCTCTTCTTTGGGTATTAGTTAAACTTAAAACCTTAGCCGAAAATATTCCCACAACATCCTTGTAAGAACCTTCGTCATTTTCCAAATATTTTTGGATATATTCTTTGAAATGCATAATCCTCGTTGAAAATTTGGTGGAGCTATGTGCAAGCTCCTAGATTTCTTGGATTAAGTCTATTCTTTTATGAATTCCATCTACAACATACTTTCTTAATGGTAACACAAACTAGATGAACCTTTCAATTTAATTTTGCTTTATGGAATATTCTCTAAGGTAAGCGATGGTTGAATTGTGTTTAATGACTCACTAAACAATAGTTTTGGAACTAAAGTTGCCTCTAATTCCTTTATTTTTTCCTTTAAAATTAAATTTTATTTTTCTATAGTACAAACAGATTCCTTCAATGCTTCTTTGTTTGCCTCATGAAACTGTGCAATCTTTGAAAATGCAATTCCATGGAAATCAATTTCTAGTTTCAAATTTTCAAACATTTTCTTGTTTTTCATGTTTACCTTCTCTGTTAACAATTTTTTGGAATTTCGATTGTAGGTCGTGTGGTGAAGTGTTACAGAATCTTCTTCAAATATTTATGGTTTTTGAGTGACCATATCTTCAACAATTTCCTGGGTTTCTAGGAGTTGTTGTTCTAACCAACTAGGTTCTTTGATAATCTCATCTACATCCATTTCTAGAGGACTTTCTTGAATTTCAAGTATTTCTAGTCCCATTTTTTGGGTTTCTCTTTTTGTTTTAGTAGAGGTATGTATAACATGAGATTTTTCTTCAGTGGGTCCTTGTCACCGCCATCATCTAATTTTATGGCCATAGTTTTCCTTGTTTCCAAACCAATACTCCTTAGTTTTGTTTTTATCGGGTTATTTCTTTGTGAAACAATAGGAGAATTGGGGTTTGTGTTTGTTACTTCTTTTCCTTTTTGTCGATAAATACTCATCAGTGTTGTCTAATTCTTCTATATCATTCATAGCTTCAATAAATGAGGTCTTCATGAGATTTAAATTATCCCCTCCTCCTTCTTTGAATCGTTCAAACTTAGTAAAATAAGAGGAATATCCCACCA
Source organism: Picea mariana (assembly GCA_032191745.1). Taxonomy (NCBI): domain Eukaryota; kingdom Viridiplantae; phylum Streptophyta; class Pinopsida; order Pinales; family Pinaceae; genus Picea; species Picea mariana. The sequence continues at coordinate 84,334 of JASDQU010241607.1, forward strand.
GGGACATATGTGCATTAAATAAATCATTCGGGTTGAAACCCTCAATGAATTCAACTTCCTTTAGGCCAAGTTGGTCAAATTGACCTGATAATTCATCCAAATGAGAAATATGATTTATAGTAACTTCTCTGACTCTCTAGAGAAATGGGATGAATTGATTTTTTTCTTTTCTCATTAAAGAAATGAGCCCAATACTTGTATTTCATGGATACTTCTATAACGAAGTAAATGTCTGATGCATAGAAAGGAAGCAAAAGGGGTTTCTCTTGGAAACTGAATAAACTAATGATAGTGAAATTCTATGTGGTTTAAAAAATTCCTTTCTCTTAGAGAAATATGGCAGCCTCAAGTGACAATCTTGATGTATTAAAGCCGAAGATTATTTTTTAAATCCAGAGATAAAATTATTGTGAACCTGGTAGAAATGATATTGAGCCTTGTATCTCCATAAGGCTAGATACCAAGCAAATATAGGCTTCACCTTGAAGTTGAAACTTATTTCCCTCAACAAGTCTTTGAAAACATGGCAGTAGGCTATGATAAAGATAAAATAATATGTCATGTATAATTTTCAGGTCCTTTTCAGACCTCCGAATTGAAATGAAATTGGAAGTAATGTGGCCCCAGACAATGAGGGTGTCGTCATGCACGAAAAAATGGAGAATATAAATGATATTTTTTGGCACGGAGGCCATGGATTCGAAACCAGTTATACGAGAAAGTAACTAGGAAAATTCCATGTATGGAAATTTTAAAGAACTTACCTCAATCTTAGCAACATTGGTATTAGTTCTTGGGTCGGCCAAATATTTCTCGAGGAGTTCTTCTCCTCCCTTGTGTTCCTTGAGGAATTTGTTGGAATCTTCACCCTTGAATTGCATGGTGGGATTCGAGAGTCATAAAATTCTTATGAAAATTGAAGGAGACAAGGAGATAGGTTGTTTCCCTTGACGTTGAATTATTCACCTTTCTGATTCAAATTTATCTACGCACCACAGAACTAGCTCTTTAAAATCTGTCACCTTTGGAACACAATAAATCTATGCCTGAGGTCGAGACCTGGTTTTTTTTCTTCTCGATGAGAGGGAGAGGCATTTTAGTACTTGTAAGCTCATGACCACTATAAATTATGGTCTTCATGTCCAAGAGTATTTAGTGTATCCCCACAATACAACTATTTTCTCATACTTGACATTATTTATGTTGCTTTCTATTCTTACCAATAGGTGGAACTACTATCGATATAATGTTTTATAGCATGGAAAATTAGTCCTTTATTTAATTTACCATGTATTTTCTTGATGATTAACCACCAGAGATCTTATTTCAAAGTTGTTGGCTTGTACGGTGAGATTTAGAATTTATTACAAAGCATTACGAAATCTTCACCACTTTAATAATGACACTATGTTCACACAAGTGGCGAGTAACGTGGTGGGGGGAATAGATGCAATTGGGAAATGGTGACATGATGTTGTGGAAGATGGAAAATTGTTAAGTATGGGAGTGTGAAAAAAGGAATGGGGAGTGCAATATAGTTAATGTGGGATTGCGAGATGTGAGACACAAGACAGGGGAATGAAAAAAAGGTGAAAGGGAATGACTCTCGCATCCACAGTGGGAAAATAGACTAAGTATGGGAAAGGTCATTATGTGGGTCACAAAAGTGAAAGGGTCATTCTATAGAACATGGGACTATGGGTTGATGGACACAAGAATGGGGAGAAAAGGTAAGTACAAGAGATGAGTGTCTTGCATCCACATTCTAATAAAATGGATAAGTATGAAAAAGGTTGAAGGGTGAATTTTGGAGGATGCAGAGATAGATAGGTTGTTCAAAGTGATGCGTGAAATGGGACATGGGGAATTGTGGGACAGGAACATGTTGGTCTCCCACAACGAGATTCATTCATCACTTGAAAAACAACTAAGTGTTGGGATTACAAAAAGAAGAAAAATGACTAAGTATAGAGACGTTGGCTTGTAGGTCTGTGGACTTGGGAATTTGATAGTAGCCTGATCCGCAACCTGCATTTGAAAGGGGAAAAATACTAAGGATGGGCATGTATGTACTAACGTTTATCAACGATTGTGGATCAATATTCATCTCCAACTATGGGACAATGACCCTTGTGGATTGCCGAGAATCCAAAATCTTCTTCCATTGGGAAAACAAAGTAAAAAAAAAAAGAGAAAATAGAAAAATGAAAAGAAAATAGATTGATAAAGATGTACAAAGGAGTACCAAAAAAAACTATATACAAATTCAACCTTGGGGATTCAACAAAAGAAATGTTTAAGATATTTCCCATTCATAGCCAACAATTGCATCATTCTTTTCATATCTTTTAACAAGTATTAATTGTAGACAATGACTTTCTCAATCTCATATGGTCCAATCCAGAGAGCTTCAAATTTTGTGTGGAGAGATGGTTTTTCTTTTTCTTTCTTCCATAACAAAAATAGTTGATATTTTTTAAAATCTTGTGAAGTAGTGCTCGTGTCAAAGTATATTTTAACCACTTTTTGTCTTTTTTTATTGCCAAAATTGCTTGTTCTCTTTGTTCTTCAAGTTGCAAAAGTTCATGATATCTTTTTTGCATCAGTGATTGTTCTTCTTCATTTTCAACACTTTCAGTAAGAGTGAGGGAATTTAATTACAAATGTAGCGGTAATCTCGCTTCTTTTCCATAAAATAAAGTATATGGGGAGTGTCCAATACTATCATTTGGAGTAATACGTCTTTCCCACAGTGCATCTATCAACTTGTTATGCCAATTCTTATGGTTAGCCTCAATTGTATTTTTGATGATTTGAATTAATGTTTTGTTTGTTGACTCAGCCAAACCATTTCCTCGTGGATAATAATTAGATGATTGTCCCATGATGATTCCATATTCTCCACATAAATTTGTAAACTTTGATCTAATGAAGATCGAACCATTGTCTGTTATGATCTTTTTTGGTACATCAAAACTTGACAAATATTTTCTTTTATAAAATGTATCAACTACTCTAAATTTGTATTTCTTAAAGCCACAACTTCCTTCCACTTGGTAAAATAATTAGTTGCAGTGATAATATAAGCATGTCGCATGATCCTATATGTATATTTTATTATAAACAATGAAGAAGATGATGAATATAATATTAGAGGCATGGCTCTAAACATGTTGTTGGTTTTCTTGGTTTAGGTTTCCAGGGTAAAAATGTCTCTGTAATGTGTGTGTGTGCCATTGTGTATTTTCTGTTTTTATTAAGAATATGTTTGAAGTAATTTATCGTACAAGGTTAAAATACACATTTGGTATTTGAGCAATTATTGGCTTCAAGGGGATGCCTTTGTGGTCAGGGGTTTTTGCTTGGGTTTGTGATAAGCCTTCTTACAATGGGAGATCTATGATATTGTGATCTGGATTATTTTGAGAACAAAATGAAGGCATAGATATAACAATGAAATATACATAGATATTGCAATAAACACATATATACAATAATCCACAATTTTTATTAATGAGAGAATGTACAAAAACTATAAAATTACAGAGTAAATGACCCACCAGAATAGTGGCAACTTATCTCTAAGAAGAGATGTGATGGCTACATTCATTCACAAGAAGATTATGGTGTTTACAATGAGGCTCTAGAGGCCTTTTTAACATAAAGAAAATCCAAAAACCTAATCCTGGAAGATGAAACGCCAAAAGGTTTGTGAGCCCCGATGGGGGTAGTCGATATGTCCACTCCCCAAGGGTGTAACTTTTGCATACGATATTTGTTTGGGGTGCATGATAGCTCGTTGGAAAGGTCTATCTGAGGAGTCCATATTACATTATGCTCAAAACATGCCTTTGGATATCATATAGGGATCGTCGTGCCCAAAAAACGTCATTTAGGGCCTCAAAACGACCCCAGAAGTTCAGGACTCGAAAAACAGTAGAAAAAATGACAAGGTGGAAACCCATGTTTTGAGACAATGGAATAGGTGGGTGGCCACTGATATCCTTCTGGATCAATCCTTCCCCCTTAGGAATAAATGGTCCCCATTGCGTCAAGTTCCTGCGGGAGATGGGGAGATTTTGTTGAATCTGCACCTTGGTGAGTTGAATTCCTTGTTGCATAAGTTGTCTTGCTTATCTTATTTAAGGATGTTATGAACATGTTGATGGAGGGGTTGGGTCCATTCAACTGATCTAGTTGCATGATCTACCCGAGTGTGGGAGGACTCTATTGGTGAAGATACAACATGAAGAGTATGAAGGGCTATGTTATAGCTTTGCTTGATTGGGCAGTGTGGAGGCACCCTTGTAGGTGCAGTAAGCATATCTTTGTGCTCTTCTACAATCTTGTTGATCTGCTTCTGCTAGATAGAAGGGTCTTGGGCCAAGGCTGTAGTGGTTGTAGTGTCCTTCTCTTCTGACTAGGTTGTGAAGAGGCTAAACTTTGCAGTATGAGAGATTAATTTGTGACATTGTTTTGTCAGTACAGTATTTAGAACTACCTTTGGTATCCTGTAGGGATGACCCCCCAAAGTAACAATGACGCTATGAGGTCGAGACTCATAAGCATCATGACGCCTCCACATATATGGTTGGCATAACAGAACATTACATAATTCTTGTGGGGAAACATCACACAATACCTCATCCTTGAATGGTTTGATGTCGTATGACATGCGACACTGCTCACTGACATGAAGATATCATCCCTGGTAGAGCCATCAGATGTTGTAGGGATGTAGGTGTGGTGTTTTTGGAAAATCCAAATACTTTACTACCTCTGTTGAGATGAGGTTCTTCTGGATTTTTCTATCAACAATAAAATGCAATGGGGTCCCCTTCACCCACATATATGAATGAAAAATGTGCTCCCCCTCCTCAGGATCCTTTGGTTCTTCTGGTTGGATTGTTGCGCATGCGAGAGTAGCAGTGGGTTATGCATCAATTATCTTTCTCCTTTTATTATTGTCTGAATCAGAGTCTGAGTCAGGGTTCGACTTTGTTTCTTTGAGCTTGTCCACCAATGACTGTTTCGAGTGACATTCATCGGTGTTGAGCCAAGGGATTTTGTGGAAGTAGCACCACTTCCCAGTGTCCTTCTTTGTCTTCCCATTACCCTTATTTTTTTGTGGCTTGGACTAGTTGTCTTGAGGTTAAATTTTCTGTGAGTTATGGATGCCTTTACCATACTTTGGTTGTTGTGTATTTGCAGACCCAAATTCCCTCTTGTTCTGCTGCTTAAATTTCTGGTCGATTTTGACAACATATCTATAAGAGTCTCCCAGTGATGAGGTGTCCAGAAACTCCATTTCGGTTTGGATGTATCTATGTAGAGCCTCGTGGTATTTCAGAACTAGATTTCGCTCAGAGTATTTGATACCCAGCTTGGTGCACAAGGTATGGAAGGTATTTGTGAACTCTGTCAATGTTTGGTCCCGCTTTTGATGCAGTGTGCTCCATCTCATGTACTAGTGATCATAGTTTCTCATAGGGTAATATTGCTCCTTGATCGCATCCATAAAAAAAATCCCAAGTGGGATCGACCCCAAATATTCCAGATTCCTTTGTGGAATTTTTCTCCTAGTAAGTTTCCTACCGATGTTTGACATGGGGGAGAGCTTTATGAAGCGCAAAGGTGATATTTTTTTTGTAGGAAAAATTGTGAACAAAGAAATAACCTTCTAGAAAATTTAACCACTTTTCCAAAGCATCCACATCAATTTGACCTTCAAATACGAAATATCAAAATTAACTTTTACCTTGAATGGGGTAGGATCTCCAAAGATATTGCTTGACGAAGACGTGTTTGTTATTGTCAGCAATCGTCGAAGGATTTGGGAAAAAATCTCCAACATCTTGTTCCTATGTTGCATAAGGGATTACACGAGAAACAACTTGATGGGATATTATTATCCCTCATTCCTCTTCTATTATACCATGGGAGGCCGCTTGCACCGGTGAGAGTGGTTTTCCTCAAGAGAAACTGGCTCAAGATCCAACTCTCTATACCTTGACCTCGTCGGGGACATGCACTAAGAAACGAAAAAGAGTAGCCTGCTCTGATACCACAGATTTAGATTATTTTGAGAAAAAAATAAAGGCGGAGATATAACAATGAAATATACAAATATATTGCAATAAGCATAGAGATACAATAATGCACAATTTTTATCGATAAGAGAATGCACAGAAACTGTAAAATTACAGAGTGAATGACTCAATAGAATGGTGACAACTTATCTATGAGAAGAGATGTGATGGATACACTCATTCGCAAGAAGATGATGATGTTTACAATGAGGCTATAGAGTGATCCAGAATCGAATCCAAGAACCTGACAGGGCTAAAAAAGGCTCAAAAATGAAAGTGCTCAGAATTTGACGAAACCAACGCCATTGCATCTATCTTGTTCTCCCGATTCTGACCATATATTTACTTTCTCAAATGGATGTTGTATGCGAGAGTTATCGTACTCTGACCGTTTTCCCAAATAGGGAAAAAGTCAACAAGTCCAGTCAAATGATGACATCAGCAGTGATGACATGGTAGAGACAAGTGGGGACAAGTGGCAGTCCAACAGAAGGTGACTGGTCAGTGACAGTGATCCAACCAACAGCTGACAAGTGGCATTTGTTTGGCAAATGGGTGGGTGCCATGTGGCCCAGTCATGGGCTGCCATGTGGCACCATGGTATTGGTTAATGGTTGGTGGAAAAAATGTTATGGAGCTCATGGGATTTGATCCCATGACCTGTTGGGTCAGCCCAAGACTTATCCAAACTCCCTTACCAATGCGCCCTTGGTGGTACTTGTAATACCAAGCTCACTTTATTGTAAATAAAGTGCAATAAAGTGAAAAGGGGCATAAAGGGGGCCTGGGGCTAAGCTCCATCCCATGGTTTAAATATTACACATGACCACAACCCAGCAAAGGAGGGCGCTCTCCTCATGGGTGCGCCCAAAGGATAAGCTCATTCCAAGGATCTTGGGAAAATCCCATGGGACCAGGGGGGGCGCACTCCAAAATGAGCTTAGCCCACTTAGTGCACCCTTTTTAAGGCCCAGATCCAGGAGCTAGCACCCAGATTAGGGGGATTAGCCTGATATTTGCCAAAAAAATGGGTTTTTTACATTGGAAAATTATTTTTTCAGTGATTTTATCATCAGATTTCATGGATTTTGGTCATTTTTGGGAGATTTTGGACTCTTTTTTAGCCCAGATTTTGGGAGGAAGTTGGGGAATGATAACCAACTTCAGATCTATAAAAACCAGGATTGTTTGAGGCCATGGAGGACAGTTAGAGCAGAGTTATGCTGAAGGGAAGCCAAGCCAAAGTCATTTTTATGCAGGGAAGCTGTTGAGGAGCAGATGCTTGCGGGCCATTTCTGGGAGCTCCAATCATCTATTTTGTGTGTCGTTTCTTCTGCTGGGTTCTAGAGATCTGGAAGAACATGACCAGATCATTCTTGTAGCCTAATGGCACTGCTTCGATGTACTTTTGAGCTTTGAACAGAAATAAAGAAGCCTCCTCCACTGAGACAAAGGCTTGGAGACGTAGGCAATTTTGTGCCAAACTCCATTATCACTTCTCTTGTTATGGTTTGTTGTTCTTATTGTTTCAGTTCAGATCAGTATTATGTATTATTGTTGTGATATATTCTCTCATCTTCATCCTCTTTCATTCTACTTCATAAATGGTTAATTAACACATGCAATTAATAACTCAACCATAGTCATTAAAAGATCTTTCTGGATCAAGTGGTATCAGAGCTAGTTGACGTTTGGATTTGAGTTTTGCATGTTAACCAGGGAAAAACTACAGCGTGGTGAAGGCGAGATTGTTGCAAATGATCCATTAATTGGATTAATAAAGAGAGCTTCTCACAGCGAGAAGATGGCATCGAAAGAAGGGCTTTCTCAGGATGAGAAAGAGTTCCAGAAAACTTTCCTTGCTATGTTGGAGATGGTGAAATTTTTGTACGAGGATTACTTGGAACGAAAGAGACCGGTTTTGGGTGAATATTTAAAGGGAAAAAGTGAAGAGGAAGAGGATCATCCTTAGATTCCTCCTTCACCTCCATCATCACCTCCTTCTTCTCCTTCTTCTTCAAGTTCAAGTTCTAAATCTAATGCAAAGAAACATGTTCATAAACATAATAAGGAAATGCCATTATTAAAACTTGATGTTAAATTTGAGTTG